>CAUYLG010048549.1:0-18483 GCA_963573385.1 Cacajao melanocephalus
TGTAATCCCAGCACTTTGGAAGGCCAAGGTGGGCGGATCACAAGGTCAGAAATTCAATACCAGCCTGGCCAACATAGTGAAACCCCGTCTCTACTAAAAATACAAGAATTAGCCGGGCATGGTGGCAGGAGCCTGTAGTCCCAGCTACTCAGGAGGCTGAGGCAGGAGAATTGCTTGAACCCGGGAGGCGGAGGTTGCCCTGAGCTGAGATCGTGCCACGTACTCCAGCCTGGGCAACAAGAGCGAAACTGTCTCCAATAAAATAAAAAAAAAAAAAAGATACTGGGTGGTATAGTGATCCAATGGAAGTTTCTTTAATCAATCTATTAAACAATTCAAGGGAGAACTTTAAATCTTAATTCAGTGAAGGCGTCTTTTAGGGAATTGAGATAATCAGAAATTTGCCATCTCATTATATTACTAATAAAGAGGGAAAGTATTTAGTCTTAGAAAGTTTAGAAAGGCCAGGAGCAGTGTGGCTCAGACCTGTAATCTCAGCTCTTTGGCAGGCCAAGGCAGGATGATCCTTTCAAGCCAGGAGTTGTAGATCAGCCTGGAAAACAAAGTGAGACCCTGTCTCTACCAAAAAAAAAAAAAAAAAGAAAAAAAGTTGGGCATGATGGTGCACATCTTTAGTCCCAGCTACTTGGGAGGCTGACTAGGTAGGATCACATAGCCTAGGAGTTCGAGGCTGCAGTGAGCTATAAACTATGAGCATGCTGTACTCTACCCTGGGTGACAGAGTGAGAGCTTGTCTCTATTTTTTTTTTTTTTATAAAACAAAGTTCAGAATAGTTAACAGGCTCCTAACAGGCTCTAAAACAAATACTTTTGCTCTTTCTGCCAAATTACCTAAATAAATAACAGAAAAGAGTGAATACATTTAGGATATACTGGTGATAGGATAGTGTCAATTTTTTTTTAACGTGAGGGTGTAACTTAGAAATTTACATAAACTTTGCATATTTCACCATAGTTTAGCCATACTTATTATTACTGGAATAAAGTTTTTAAAATTATTGCCATGATGTGAAATTGTTGCAGGGTGATATGTTATGCTCATGCTGTTGTTTATAGTATCCTTGTAATTCTTATACCGCTCCTTTCTCTTTTCTTAAGAAATAAGATTAACTTGTTCTTCTCAAATGTCTCAGAAGAACACTTGATTGAGATTCTAGAACTCTTTTTCATATAATGAGAGGCTGTGTTTGATTAACAAAGATTTAAGAGTAGGTATTACCACTTTGTCCAGACTCTGGGGCATGAATTTTAAAAGCGCTAAAAATAACCGGTTCTTAAATGGTTGGATGAGGCAACCGAAATTGGAGTTCTGATATTAATATCATTGATTTAAATATTGTAAAATGTCTGCCAAATACAAAGACTTTAGTACAAGGGTGTCCAATATTTTGGCTTCCCTGGGCCATGTTGGAAGAAGAAGAATTACATTTACTTGGGGGAAAGGACAATAAATAAGAAAGTGTATTGTGTGTCAGATGGCGGTAAGTACCGTGGGGAAGAGTAAAAGAAATAAAGGGAAGAGGGAGTCCTGGAAGAGGCCTGGAAGGGGCTGTAATTTTTACATAAACTGACCAAGAATGGCTCCACTTAGCAGATAACATTCGAGCCAAGACCTGGAGGAGACAAAGGAAGATGCCGGGCAGGCCTGAGGGAAAAGAGCATTTCAGGCAAAGGCCTTGAAGGGGGCAGTGCCTGGCATGTTTGAGAAACATCAGGAAGGCCACTGTGGCTGGAACAAAAGAGGGCAAAAGACAAATGAGGTTGGACAGGGAGCAGGGGATCGTGTCCTCTAGTTCTCCCTCCGGGCTACATGTGAGGTTTATCTTAGAGGCTCTTAAAAACCACTGATGCTGGGCTCCCCACCCAGGCCACTGATTCTGGGGGTAGAAGCTGATTTCTAATGTGTAGCCAGGGTTGAGAAACACTGGTACAAGATCTTGGCTCACTGCAACCTCCGCCTCCTGGGTTCAAGCGATTCTCCTGCCTCTGTTTCCTGAGTAGCTGGAATTACAGGCACATACCACCATTCCCGGGTAATTTTTTGTATTTTTAGTAGAGATGGGGTTTGACCATGTTGGCCAGGCTGGTCTCGAACTCCTGACCTCAGGTGATCCACCCGCCTTGGCCTCCCAAAGTTCTGGGATTACAGACGTGAGCCACCACACCCGGCCTCCTTTAGGCCATTTTAAGGACTTTGTATTTTACTGTGAGTGAGATGGGAAGCCTTTGGAGAGTTTTGAGGAATGAGCTACCTGTGTTTTATTAGTTTAAAACTATATGTTAGGGCGGGCACAGTGGCTCACACCTGTAATCCCAGCACTTTGGGAAGCTGAGGTGGGCAGATCACGAGTTCAGGAGAGAGAGACCATCCTGGCTAACACAGTGAAACCCTGTCTCTACTAAAAAAAAAAAAAAAAAAAACAAAAATTAGCTAGGGGTAGGGGCACATGCCTGTAGTCCCAGCTACTCAGGAGGCTGAGGCAGAGAATCGATTGAACCTGGGAGGTAGAGGTTGGAGTGAGCCAAGATCACACCACTGCACTCCAGCCTGGGTGACAGAGTGAGACTCCGTCTCTCAAAAAATACAAAAAGAAACCCTATATGTTATTCAATGTTCTGGACATACAGAAAAGGACCCATCATCCAACCCACTTTAATAAACCATCTGCATTTTGCCATGCTTGCTTTATCCTGCCTCCCCACCCCACTTTTTTTTCCTAGGGTATTTCAATACTAGGTTGAGTTTTGAGAAGGATCATTCTGGTCTCTGTGTTGAGAGAAGGGGAGGCAGAGCAAGGGCTGAAGTGTTTCTTCCATGTATTTTTTTTTATGCTTTAGAGACACATTTTTATACAGTATCCACTAATTTATAAACTATTTTCTTTACTGGACATTTTATATCACTGGATATGCTACAACTTTGTTTTCTTATGGCTATATAATGGCTTTTGATATGCATTGCCAAGATGTTTTCCAGAAAGACTTTACTAATTTATACTCCCACCAGCTGCTTTGGAAAGTGTCAGGTTTCTTTAAGCTCTCACTAACATTGAATTCTGCCATTAAAAATGTTTTCTATTTTGACAGGTAGAAAAAGATAACTCATGGTTTTAATTTTAGTTCTTTGATGTCCAGTAAGGTTTAATTCCATTTTTATCTGCATTAAAAACGAGGCTTCCCCCTTTTTAAAAGCACTCAATGGGCCTCTGGCTAATGACCTATTGAGCCGTCAAGAAAGGGGAGAATGAAAACACTGCTTTTGGGTGAAGTGGCAGCATGTTGTGTTGTTTTGCTTCAATCAGTGGTGTGACAAGGCGTTAAAAAAAAAAACGAGGCTTATATCATTTGCTAGCTGTGTGACTTGAAGTCACTCAGGAACCCTGTTTTCATACTGTAAGTTGGGTGGTGTGTATCTGCTTCATAGAATTTTCATGAATATTAAATAGAAGCATTTCATATGTCCAGGTCTTTAACCTTTTGACCATAATCTGCAGTTAAAAAAAAATTCATCTTACATTGTGACAAGCATATATAAATAGGTGGCTGAAAGTTTCTTG
Organism: Cacajao melanocephalus; assembly: GCA_963573385.1. Lineage (NCBI taxonomy): Eukaryota > Metazoa > Chordata > Mammalia > Primates > Pitheciidae > Cacajao > Cacajao melanocephalus. Next base: position 3,579 of record CAUYLG010048549.1, read on the forward strand.
GAACAACATATATGTCCTCACCAAATATGATGCACTTCTGATATTTTACATTTTCATTCACTTTTTAAAATACCCTTTGTTAACCATTAAATTGATCATGATTCCCTGAGCTGTGACCTAGGGTTTGAAAAACACTGTAGTAAGCTTGTTTTGTTAAGGTGCCTGTTTATCTGTAGGATTACCTCTCTCAGGTAGCTCAGAAGTCAGTCTCTCTCTACTTCTAATAAAACTCACTTTCAGAAAAGCCAATAGGGAAAAGGCCTCCCACTTAGCTTATTGTATTCCTGTATCATATTTTTGGTCTGTGAAAAATGTTAATTGCTTTTCATAGTCAGAAAATGTATTTGAGTTTCTATGATGCCATGATGACTGGGTTGTATTAACACCACTTTTATGAGATAGATTGAATGCATTTAAGCACAAACACTACATCACTACAGGGGTTATATTTGCAAGACCCCAAATTGAGACATTATCTGACAAAATAGTTTTGTCTATAGTTTTTGTTACATGAAAAGCTGACAAAAATAGAAAGTAACGTGGGGCAAGGTAGCTTGTGTCCAAAGTCCCAGTGGGAGGTTGAGGTCAGAAGATCCCTTGAGACCAGGAGTTCAAGTTCAGCCCAGGCAACATAACCCCATCTCTTTTAAAAAAAAAAAAAAAAAAGCAAAGTATAAGTCACATTTAGGTATATTCAATACACTCTCTTTTCAACAGAAAAAATATGAAACCTGGAATAATCTCGGGAAATTGAGACTATATGACTATAATACATAAAATAACAGATGCTATTCATTGGTAGACTTATAGCTAGATCACTTGAGGACCACCCAGAAAAGTGATCTAGCTGTAATTAGTAGCTGTGACTAGACAAAACTTTATCAGATGAAAGTTAAAGTCACTTTCAAGTTTCAGGGATGTTGGATTGAAAAATGCATAGAGAAAGTGGGAAAGTTACTGTTTGAAAAACACCCAGGAGTTTAACTTATTTGGCAATAGAACTGTGTTGACCTCTATTTTAACATTAAATAGGTTTTGTGTGAATTGTTTTTTGATACTCAGCCAGGAAAACATTTTAAGCAGCTGTAAGTTAAAAGTTTGACTAACAGGCATTTACTTACTCCTCCACTACCTCCACCAGCTCACCCTTTCACAATAGAATAATTTAGAGGAGTATTGGAAACATTTTGGTGTGGAAAAATAAAAACTAAATTTTATGCCAAAGGACCGTAATTTACCTTTATATGGTTAGAATTGGATATATGAGATGTGGTTTGAGTGTTGAGCTTTAGATTTTGGCTTTTTCACTATTGGAGCTAAAATAAGGTTTTAAACAAGCTCAGAAATGAGTATAGCAATTCATTGGGCTCAGATGGCCCAGAAATACTTGAATAGCTGCTGAAGCGCACTAGTGATCAGGGATATGCAGATTGAAACTACAGTGAAATACCATTTCATGTCCAAAATTGGCACAAATTAAACATGTTACTTGCACATTACCAAATGTTGGGAGGGTGTAGTATGAAACTAATGAGTATAAATTGATACAGGTGCTGTGACCTATGCCAATACCATATGACTAGGAATTCTGCTTCTAGTGTATCTCTTGCAAGTGTGCACAAGAAAACACACAAGGACATTGTTTGTAAAGCTATTTTGTAACAGTGCAAAAATGAGAACTACCTATATGTCTGCAGTAGGGAAATGACTACAGAAAATATTGTCTAGTCCAACATTCCCCACTAGACGTATGTGAACAACATATGTAATTTGAAATTTACTTTTACATTTCTAAAAAGGAAGTCAAAATCAATTTTTATATATTTTGACACAGTCTATCCAAAATGCTATCTTTTTAAAAGTGATTAATATGAAAGTCATGGAGATAGATTACATTAAAAAAATGCTAAGTCTTCGAAATCCATTATATATTTTGCATTTAGAGCACATCTCAATTTGGATGTTAAATGTTTATTGGAAAACTTGATCTTAATTTAAATTTCATAAAATTTCTATTGGAAAATGTAGATTCACATACCCAGGTTATTCCATATATACTTAAAAGCTTTTCAGACACTGACTTGAGTATCAGCTGAAGTTTAAATTAATTCAGTTTCTCAGTTGGCACCAGCTGAACTTCAAACGCTCAGTGGTCAGGTGGCTAGTGGCTACCATATTGGATAGTGTAATTATAATCATAGCATGTATTGTTCTGTGGCCTAGGCTGGGCATGGTGGCTTGCACCTTTAATCCCAGCACTTTAGGAGGCGGCAAAGTGGGAGGATCGCTTGAGCCCAGGAGTTTGAGACCAGCACAGGCATCATAGTGAGACCCTATCTCTACAAAGAAAAAAAAAAACCTGGACATGGTGGTGCACGTGCACCTGTAGTCCCAGCTACTCCAGAGGCCAAGGCAGGAGGATTGCTTAAGTCTGAGAGGTCAAGGCTGAAGTGAGCTGTGATTGTACCACTCTAGCCTGGGCAACAGGACAAAACCCCATCTCAAAAAAACCCGGCCTATATTATATAAAGTAAAATGTGGTGGATTATTCAAATTTTGCATTGTCAATAATAACTCCTAGAGAAGTACCGTGAGGTTTTATTGTTTGTTGTGAGCAATTTTAAATATTCACAATAATACAGGGAATAATATACATGTATCCACTTTTCAAATTTCACAAATGTTAATATTTTGCTCAAGTATCTCTGGATCTTTCTCTTCAGTCCTGAGTTTATTAGAATATTTTTTTGTTCAGATATTATATGGACTGAGTATTCACTCAGTTTGTAGCAGGTATAAAAGAAAAGTGTACCTAAAGAGTATTATGAATCTTCCTTGAAGGTGATATTAGCACTTAAATGGTCTTTATAACATTTCATTCGTTTTTGTTTTTTTGAGATGAAGTCTCACTCTATTGCCCAGGGTGGAGTGCAGTGGCATGATCGCCGCTCGCTGCAACCTCTGCCACCCGGGGTTCAAGCAATTCTCTTGCCTCAACCTCCCAAGTAGCTGGGATTATAGGCACCTGCCACTGCGCCCAGCTAATTTTTATATTTTTTAGTAGAGATGGGGTTTCACCATCTTGGCCAGACTGGTCTCGAACTCCTCGTGATCCACTTGCCTCGGCCTCCCAAAATGCTGGGATTACAGGTGTGAGCCACTGCACCTGGCCTTGTTGTTACTCTTTAAGTGTATTTTTATAATTTAAGAATCTTAATTTCTAAATGGAAATTTTAGATTTGATATTTTCTTCAAATATGCCAAGTAAATACTTAATGTCATGAAAGAACTGTAATGCAAACAATGATTTTTTAAAACCTTGAATTTCAGTGTTCACTTAAAGGATTAAAAGATCAAGAAATTCAGATCATACTTTTTTTTTTTCTTTTTTAAAGAGATAGGGTCTTGCTTTGTCACCCATCCTGAAGTGCAGTGGCACAAGCATAGCTCACTGCAGCCTCTTAACTCCTGGGCTCAAATGATCCCCCTGCCTCAGCCTCTTGAGTAGCTGAGACTATAGGCGCATGCCACCACTCCCAGCTAATTTTTAAATTTTTTGTAGAGATGAGGTCTTGCAGTTGCTCAACCTGGTCTGGAACTTGTGGGTTCAAGCTGTCCTCCCACGTTGGCCTCCCAGAGCACTAAGACTACACAGGTGAGCCACTGTGCCTGGCCAGATTGTACAATTTAAAAAATCCTTACAGAAGACATTTTGTAGCTATTGGTGTCATATTTTTAAGTCTTGATACCTCTGTTACAGCCAAGTCAGTTTACAATTTTGTATTTGCTACAGAGTTAACTTCCAAGGTTTAAAAAACATGGACCTGCTGTATTTTTGGTTCATCACTAGATGGAGTTCTTGCAGTATAACTATGTGTTGGGTAGCCGTTAGTAGAAAAATCTTTGCATTTCTCAAAGTTTGTATATATAGTTCTTAAAAAAGAACATTGTATATATAAGCAGTCAGCTTATTATATATATCATGGTAATAGGAACATACAATTGGTGGTATATTAGATTATGTAGTCATAATCTCCGAGTAGCATCAAAACAGGTATCTTAATTAGATTTTTCTTAGGGTAGGATGTAAGGGTAGGATGTATATTATATGTGAGAAAGAGGGGGTGGTGAGATTTAAACCAGTTCTCTGATAATCGTGTACAATTTCAATTTATGTTATTAAGTTGTACAGGATAATTCTAGGAAATTCCAGTGCTTGTGCTGATGCATCTGAAGTCATGCTATGCCACTTCATAGTGGCACTGAAACTAAATTCTCCAGCCATTACCTATCAAATTAAATGGTAATTAGTGTCTGTCTGTTCCTGGACTTGCCATTCTCATTTTGGCCTTAACAAGTATTGTTTAGCTTCTCATGCCACTTCAGTCCCCCAAAAGCAAGCTGAAGGTAGAATGTTTTTTGTCTTACTTTCCTGTTTACTTCAAATCAAGGAGGGCGTTTTTTGTCAGGAATTGGATGTACCTTCAGCACCTGCAGTCCAACAGTTAGGCATATTTGGATTTCTGCTCCTCTCCTACTTTCCCTCATTCCTCAGTTGAGTTCAAACCTATTAAAATTGTCATTCTGTGATTCTTTGGCAGTCTTCAGAAGTGGCCCCTCAAGCATTGTTTTCCATTGTTAATTGTTACGTAAGTGTAATTTCTTCACAGTGCCGTTTTACAAAGATATTTTAATACCTATCAAGGTTAAGAAAAATTAAACAATTCTTAAAGGATAAGAAAGAGAAGTAATAGCCCGTATCTCATCCCTTCCTTCATTGAGCCCCATCCCCAGAGGCAACTACTTTTAAAAATTGTAATTTTTATTTCTTTTGGTGATTGCCTCCATAGCTCTAATAAGCTCTTATACTACTATTTTTTAAATTAAAAGCTTTGGATTTTAAATCCTTATTGCAGAAAGTCAACTGGTAGTAAACTTTTGCCATTTCCACATTTCCCTTTCCATTTATTCCTCTTCCCACCCACCTCAATGCAGTTATTCTTATAAATTTCTCTGTTGGTTCTACAGTTTTAAATGGGGATGCCGAAATTAAATTGTGTATGTATGGGGTGGTGTTATGAAGTGAATGAATGACCAGTGTGTAGCTTGTATAGTTCTGAACTGCCACCAATCACATGTTATTTGTTGGGGGGGATGTTATTGCAGAGTTTATTGTGAGTAAACTTCTTCCTCAGTTTTCATTTGCATAGTTTTTAAAATGACAACTGTTTGAAACAGTTAGCAAACTTATTATCACATAGAGGCTTGGAGATAGGCTGATTCATTGGTTCAGTGATACAATCAAGGAACCAGAGTCTTTGTTTTTCCATCGCTGTTACTGAGAACGTTGGCTTTGTTCTCAAGTATGCGCCCCTCACAGTACTAAGGGTTTCTTCAGGTCCTGATGTCACATGCAAACATATTGTTTCAGAGAGCATTCCTTCTTACATGTGTACTGTCTGTGAGTGTATCTAGAAGTTTCTAGCAAACTTTTCTTGGTTATTTCTTGGAATTGTTTCAGAGGTCCATCTCTAACCCAGCTTCTGGCAAGAATGGGATTACCATGATTATGCTTAGTGAAGCTCACAGTCACATAGAAGAAGGTAGAGTATCTGAGGTTTGTTGTGGGGCAGCAAGGAAGAATAGTTCGTAGGTAGCCAACAGGGTCTGCAGCAGAGTCTATTACCAGCCTTATTTCTAATACTTCTTAGAATACTTCCAGGCTACTTTCTTTTGGAAAATTAAAAAGAAAGGGAATTATTTGAAACCATAACCTTCTTTATAATCCCCTTTGCTACAGTAGCCATTTGTACTTACATATGTGAAAAGCACACTTCTAGGCATTAAAGGTAGACTAGGAAATGTACAATTTCTTTTCCTTTCCTTGAGTTTGATTGTATTTATTGGACCTATGCCTTTGTACTCTCTTGGGATAAAGATTTACTGGGTAATCATAATATGTGTGAAAGTATAGACTTCATTGGTAACTTTAAAACAGCATCATCATTGATTTTTAAAAATCAGAGCTATCCAAGTAACAAATGTTAGCTGTCTGCTTTTTTTCTAGACCTAGAACTTATGTATCTCCTGGAAAATAGTTTTTTGTTTTGCTCTAGTTTTTTATGATCCTCATTTCTTTCTTATTACACAGATGCCTGAGAGCTAAATGTAGTAATTCTTTATGTCAACTCTAGTGAGTTTGAATAAGTCTATTTTTAAAATAAAATCTGATTTTACTACTTTTTTCTCAGGGTTATCTTAACATGCTTCTAGTTTTCCAAATCCATAGTAAGTTTTAGCATTCATCACTATATATAATACTTTTACAGAATTGTGGCTCCAGATGAAGAACTTGAGAATGATTGTTATACCAGTTTCCTAGAATTATTTTATGAATCAACAGAAAAATACTCCAGTAAGCTTTTCTTATATCAGTAGTTTGAATTACTTATTTTTCTGGTTATTGATGTAAGAAGTTACGGAATAGATGGCGCTCTATGATTAAAGAGTGTGTGGGGGGTGGTTTTTCGTCTCTAAGCTAGTTTAAAGCATTTCAGAACAGTTGTGGATTTTATTTGTTTTTCATTTTTGAGATGGAGTCTCACTTTGTCACCCAGGCTGGGGTACAGTGGGTGATATTGGCTTACTGCAACCTCTGCCTCCTGGGTTCAAGTGAGTCTCCTGCCTCAGCCTCCCAAGTAGCTGGGATAACAGGCATCTGCCACTGCACCCAGCTAATTTTTGTATTTTTAGTGGAGATGGGGTTTTACCATGTTGGCCAGGCTAGTCTTGAACTCCTGACTTCAAGTGATTGCACTCTCCTTGGCCTCTCAAACTGCTAGGATTACAGGCATGAACCACCATGTCCAGCATGGATCTATTTGTTTTTAAAATAGATTTTTAGAGTAATTTTTAAAGGATTTTTTTTTAGTTTATTAGCAGAGTTACTTTGAGTGTTCTTAGCAAGTATCCATTTAAGAAATAATACTGTAGTCATTACTGAATAAGGCTTGAATTTTATATTACAAATATAATTAATAATGTCAGTAAAGATGGTAGATTATCCAGACCAACTTTCAGTGAGATATTTACCTCAGAATTTGTCTTTTGATTCTCGTATTATAGTCATAAATATAAATCCTAGGAAATGTAAATATATTACATGAAAGATTTCTAAGATCAAATAATTTACCAGATGCTGGATTATTTGGGGTTAGATTGATTTCTTTACTTCAGAACTTCTCAGAACCTTTAACATACTAATGTATATTATAAATATTTTAGAATAAGATATAACAGTGTTTGCAAGAGTTATTTAAACATAGAGCATTCATTTCTTGGATTGTTGTTCAATATAAATATACTTTGGGAAATGCTGGTATTTGATCTAGTTAGTATTTGTGTGAACAGTTGTATAGAAAGTAGTGTCGAACCTTTATGAGTGCCATACAGTTTATGAAAAAATACTAACTTTAATACTTGGACACTTGGAACAATCAATTTCAAATGTATTAGATCTTTTTAAGAGAATAAGAGCTTTTTAAGATTTCAGGTATATGTAAATTCTTTAAAGATTTCAGTTACAGCTTCTATACTGCTGCTTATACAGCTTTTTTCTAAATGAAATTTATGGACATGCCTAGCATTGAAACATACCCATCATCAAATCTGGTGATTCCCTAAACTCTGCATACCAGCTTGGTTTTCTCTGAGCTCCAAACTAGTGTTTTTAAGTTCCTGACCCAAGAGTTCTACATGCAAACCCTATAGGCATCTCAGCTCCTTCAAAACTGAGCTCAAGACCAGGCGTGGCTCACATCTGTAATCCCAGCACTTTGGGAGGCCAAGGCGGGTGGATCACAAGGTCAGGAGTTTGAGACCAGCCTGGCCAAGATGGTGAAACCCTGTCTCTACTAAAAATACAAAACTTAGCCAGGCATAGTGGTGGGCGCCTGTAATCCCAGCTACTCGGGAGGCTGAGGCAGGAGAATTGCTTGAACCCGGGAGGTGGAGGTTGTAGTGGGCTGCGATTGTGCCACTACACTCTAGTCTAGGCGACAGAGCAAGACTCCATCTCAAAAAACAAAAACAAAACTGGGCTCATCTTCCCCTTCCCCTTCCCCAATCTCAGACTCTACTTTATGTGTTCCATCCTTGCTAGTGGCACTGTCTTCTTTTCAGTTACCCAAACTAGAAACCCAGGAGACTCAGATTCCTTCTTTGTCTTATACACCAGGATTTCTTAACCTTGGCACTGTTGATATTTTGAGCTGGAAAATTCTTTGTTGTGGGAAGCTGTCCTGTGCATTGTAGATGTTTAGCAACATCCCTGGATGCTACCCACTAGATGCCAATAGCAGTTTCCCTCATTGTGACAACCAAAAATGTGTCCAGACATTATGAAATGTCCCGAGGAACAAATCACCCCAGTTGGAAAACCACTGCCCTATATTCAATCCATTGCTTACCTACTGATACGACTTCCTAAATTTACCTTTAATCCCTAATCTCATCTTCATCCTGTTCCCTAACATCCCATCCTCTTTATTTGTTAATATTTGGGACTCTCTAGTAGGGTTCTGACTAGTCTCCCTTTGTCCAGTGTTTCTTTCCAACCCACCTTCTTTTTAGTGCTGCCAAATTTATATTTCTTTTGTTTTACTCTGTGTGTGTGAGAGAGAGAGACAAAATCTGGCTCTGTCACCCAAGTTGGAGTGCAGTGGCATGATCTTGGCTCACTGCAACCTCCACCTCCAAGGCTCAAGCCATCCTCCCACCTCAGCCTCCCAAGTAGCTGGGACTACAGGTGTGGACCACCACACCAGGCTGATTTTGGTTTTGCCATGTTGCCCATGCTGGTCTCGAACCTGTGAGCTCAAGTGATCTGCCCAGCTCGGTCTCCCAAAGTGCTGACATTACAGGCGTGAGCTACCACACGTGGCCCAAATTTATCTTTCTAAAATGCAAAGCTGGCGCTGAGCTATGTAGCTCACTCCTGTAATTGTAGCAACTCAGGAGGCTGAGGTGGGAGGATTGCTTGAAGTCGAGAGTTCAAGACCAGCCTGGGCAATATAGGGAGAGCCCATCTCTTGAAAAAAAGAAAAGCAAAACTGTTTCCTGTTTATAATCTCTCAATAGCTTTCAGTAGAGACCCTCATGAACTGTCTTCTCTCTTTTTTTCATTCTAGCCTCATTCTTCAAAGGCACTCATACTTACTTACCTATGCTAAGGTTCTTGCCACACAGTGTATGTAGCCCTCTTCCCACTGTGCAACAGTTTGTTTCAAACTCTGTTTAGGCATCTGTTTTCTATCACAGCTGTCAGTTACTTATTTTTAGAGAATCTATCATGGTGAAGAGGATTTTGTTTTTAACATATCCATCTTTTCTCACCAAATTGAATTTTTCAAGGGCAGGGACCATCTTGATCCTGCATCTTGGTATGTGATAGATATTCAATAAAAGTTTGAATCATTTATTAGTATGCCCTGTCAGATGCAGTAACATCCTCATTACTTCTAGGAGTTCTGTTTCCTGTATCTGTAGTGAAAATTATTTTCCTAGTCTTTATCATACAGACTTAGAAGTGCAGGCTTTTGACCACAGAAATCTTAAACTATAATTTTCTTTAAGAAACCAGCTATTAAGAAGAGAATTGAAGAAAGCTGAGTACTTAGTTGATATTCAAATATCATTTTTTTGTGAGATAGCTAGTTTAAAGATTTTTATTCTGAAAAAAATTAAATTGTGTGGATTAATTAAATATATGACTTAATATGATGTAGAAAGTCTTCACCATACTGAAAACATTGCACTTCCACTGAGTAAGGATTTGTTGATTGTAGAAAGCTTACAAAAGCAATATTATTATCTTAATACTAATTCAGCATTTTAGAAAATATGTTTATTAGAACACACTCCTATCATCATCAACTTGTGTTATTTAGGTGAATTTAGGAAATTTAACCCTATCAAATTAAAACAACAAAAAAATCAAGTAATCAAGTTAGTAAAGAATAGAGTGTCCTACCTCCCTTCCTTATGTGCCTTAATAGAGTTGTGTATGATTAGATGTCCCTGTGACTTGGAACTAGCCACTCTCAGCCTGACCAACAATGCTTTTACCTCAGATTTTAATTAGAAGATAAAAAAAGAAAAATAAGGGTTGCGGGGCTTTTGGAAGATAACCCAAGCTGTAGCACCAGCTCACTGTAAGTCAGTGGTTGAGGATGGGGAAACGGAATGAATAAGACCCATTCCCAATTCAGAGTTCATCATCCTTGTATAGTGCCTTGCCAGATTGTTCATAATTATTTGTTAAATGAATCTGTATATAATGGCAGTTAAACAAGAAGTAATGGCTCCACTTCATTTTTAAGGGAGTGGCACAAAATAGATCACTTTCTTTTAAGAGAGAGTCTTTAATTAAAAACTTGTATAGGAGGTTTCCAGAAATAAAACTAGGAAAGAGTCAGGTTACCTACAGGGAAGGTAGCTCCCTTTCACACCAACTCTCTAAGGGCTGAAATGGTTATAGGAGACACCCAACCTCTTATTAACCTTCGGAGCCATTTTGCCATGGACTCAGATTTGCCTTGCCTGTTTTTCTAATTTTTCTCCTCCATATTCACCCTTCCTTTCTTCAAATTTAAAATTTTAGAAACTAAAAAATTCTTCATAATTTTAAAATCAATTTACTTAATAAATATTAAGTTTTTCTTTATGACCTTAAACTTCTTTAGAAAAGAAAGGTGTGTAGTGAAATGAAAGAAGTGAGCTTTATTTGGGCTCTTTTAAAAAAAGAAAGGCTTGATAAATTCTGCTTCCAAAAGAGTTTTTACTCAGAACTTGGAAATTTTTGGGTTATAATGCTTCTATATATACATCATCTTATGCTTGTTCATACTGTAAAGAATTCTGTAATGATATTTTAAATAAGTATTTTTTTACTAGTTTTGGTTCTTTATAATTTTAAAAATCTCCATATCTTTAAGGCCCTGCTTGATTTAAGTTAGAGATATTTGTGGTTTCAGCAACTTTGTTTCCCATATACTTTAAAGCATAGTAGAGATTATAGTAAATGTACCCTATCCCAGTAAGTTCTTTACCTATTCCCAGAATAATGTGGTTTTAAATGGGTAAAAATATTAACCTTGTGAGGATCAAATATAAGATACTTATATTTTAGCAAAGCATAGTTTATTCTCATTATTCACAGTAGTTATGTTCTATGAAGGTGCCAGCAACACTAAGTTAGCAGATACTGTACTGAACCATTGCCCTTAGGGAAAAATACTGTGTCATGTTCCTACAAGCTTCTGGTCATGACATTTCCGTCAACTAATCAATATATAACCGTGTTTTATGTGTGTTTCTATTTAAAGACACCTTGCTTAATATATATTCTTAATGTATTAACATTGAACTGATGGCCAACAGCACTGTGACTCATGTCTCAGTGAGACTTATCTAACACACATATTTTCTCCACATTATAGCCTTCTTGCACCTAGGAACAGCTAGCATCTGGGAACACTTCAGCATGATGCTTAGGGGCCATTTTAAACAGTGGAAGCACCAATATAATGTGAAATGTGAAAAACATGGTGTTAAATAGACTACAAAAAGGACACTTGTGTATGTAGTATGAGAGCTGAAACAAGAAGGCAATGCTACTTTGTTCAGCTTCAGATGAAAAGGTGCCTTGTCAAGTGATGCATGGTTTTGCACTGCCCTGTATGTATCTGTGAAAGACTAAGAATGTGCTGTAGTATTGATTTGGGGGTTACAGATAAATTTTAGTGAGTAGGTTAATTCACATATATGGAATCTTCAAATAATGAGGATTGACTATAATAGTTTTTAGAAAGCTTATGATTGAATACTTAGAATATGCAAATTTGAAAGTTTCTTTTTCAGGGATGTGGAAATTGTTGATTAAGCAGAATCATCCTTTCAGTTTTCATGTTCTCTTATCTAGTGAAATAAAACTGGCTGCTTTCAGTCCATCATTTTCTTTTCTGCCCTGCAGGGAACAACCTATCTTCAGCACTCGAGCTCACGTCTTCCAGATTGACCCAAACACAAAGAAGAACTGGGTACCCACCAGCAAGCATGCAGTTACTGTGTCTTATTTCTATGACAGCACAAGAAATGTGTATAGGATAATCAGTTTAGATGGCTCAAAGGTAAGCTACGTTTACTTCTAATGATCTGGCTGTTTTTGCTTTTTTCAGTATGGCATTTTAGTTTTATTCAGAGAATTTTACCTTCATTAAAATAAAATGTTTCCTTTTGAGTTCTTAAAGCTTTTAAGAAACAAAACTGATTATTAAGGTAGCAACATGTTTTGTCCACTAAATTACTTTGATTAACCACTTTATTGTTACATGCCAAAATAGTCTGTAAATTTGAGGTCATTCCACTTATTTAATATTCATTGCATATCTGTTGTGTCAGGCATTATGCCAGGTACTAGGAATATAATGGTGGACAGAATAGACATGGTCTAGAATTCTAGGAGTTCTAATTCTTTTCAGATATACTATCATAGACTGGTAGCAGTTCAAAGTCTCTACATCTTAGGAAGTTTGCCAATGTCAATACTAAAGCTGACATTTCTTATTTGAAGAGAAGTGTAAGGACAAAACCTATTGTTTTATTTTTAGGAGAGGCAGATAGTGTAACAGTTGGGAGCAAGGTCTCCATGGGTTCACATCTGAACTCCACCATCTACTGAGTGTTTTGTCTTTGGGCAGATTACATCTCTGATCCTCATTGTTCTCAACTCAGTACTGGTAGTTGTTAACGATTAAATGAGTTAATTATTATTATTATTATTATTATTATTTGAGATGGAGTCTTGCTGTGTCCCCCAGGCTGGAGTGCAGTGTTGTGATCTTGGCTCGCTGCAACCTCCATCTTCTGGGTTCAAGCGATTCTCCTGACTCACCCTCCGCAGTAGCCGAGATTACAGATATGTGCCACCACACCTGGCTAATTTTTATATTTCTAGTAGAAACATGGTTTCAGCATGTTGGCCAGGCTGGTCTTGAATTCCTGACCCCATGAGCCACCACGCCCCAGCAGGGGATCCTTTTATCATCAGTGAACTTTGTAGAACTCACTTAGAGAAATTCCAAAAAAAGTCAGATTCTAAGATTGTAGATTGAAAGGGTGTAGAAAGATGAGGTCTTCAGTTTCTTAAAGCCATGAGGCCTTTCCACTTCCAGGAATTTTAGCAATTAAATAAAGGGATTAAGTGCACAGGCTGTAGAGCCAGACTGTAGAAATGTTTGTTTCTACCACCTGCTTGCCATCTGTATTAGTCCATTCTCACACTGCCATGAAGAAATACCTGAGACTGGATAATTTCTAAAGGAAAGAGGTTTAATTGACTCACAGTTCTACATGGTTGGGGAGGCCTTGGGAAACTTAGGAGTCATGGCAGAAGGTATGTTTTCACAGGGCGGCAGGAGAGAGAATGAGAGCAAGCAGGGAAAATGTCAGATGCTTATAAAACCATCAGATCTCCTGAGACTCACTCACTATCACAAGAACAGTATGGGGGAAACTGCCCACCATGATTCAGTTACCTCCACCTGGTTCCACCCTTGACACGTTGGGGATTACAATTCAAGGTGAGATTTGGATGGGGACACAGAGCCAAACCATGTCACCATCCAATCTCGAGCAAAGTATTTAGCTTCTGCATGTAGGGCTGGGCACTGGAGCTTCTGCGTGTAATTCTGGCACTTTGGGAAGTCGAGGCAGGAGGATCACTTGAGACCAGGAGTTTGAGACCAGCGTGGGTAACACAGTGAGATCCCATCTCTACCAAAAAAAAAAAAAAAGAAAAATTAGCCAGGTGTATTGGTGCATGCCTGTAGTTCTAGCTATTCAGGAGAGTGAGGCTGGAGGGTCCCTTGAGCTAAGGAGGTCCAAGCTGCAGTGAGCTATGATTACACCACTGCATTCCAGCCTGGATAACAGAGCGAGACCCTGTCTCTTAAGGGAAAAACAACAACAACAAAGAAAACTTTTGTATGCCTCAGTTTTCTCATTTGTAAAAAGAAATGCATAAAAATAACTACCTCATTACACCATAGGGTTGTTGTGAAGAGTAAATAAATTTAGGCAAAAGCACAGTGTGTACAGTAATCACTATACAAACACTGCTATTGTTATTTATACTATTACCAGGTGATTATCACCTAGTGTTTTGTGGGGAATCAATAATTTAATGCTAAACTTTTCGTCTGTTTTTTCTGTGTACTCATTCCTTATCTCCTTAACTAGATTATAAGACCCCAAGGGCGATTTTCACTTTGTGTCTTGTACATAAGTAATTAACATGTATTTACCTGAATAACTGATCTTTTTCATTTTTCACTCAGAGGATTTAAAGGACTTGAGAAATAGAAATAGTTCATTTCTGTGAAGCTTTATTTAGTGAAGAATAATTTTGTCATATTTTATAACTGTGTCTGGTTTAGGGAAGTTTGACAGATATTAGATATTATAACCTGAGACTCTAAAGTGTTATTTTATTTCTTTTCCCCATATTCGAACCTTGAATTCTCTGCAGTCTGTTTTGTTTCTGGGCCCAAATGACAGACAACATGTCTCCTTTAGAAAGGAGGGTTAAAAGAGATAACAGAAAAAGATAACAGTCCTCCTTTATTAGAAAGGAAGGTTAATTCATCACCACCAGGCCTGCTTTACAAGAGCTTCTGAAAGAAGCACTACAAATAGAAAGGAACAACCAGTAAAAAAAAAAAAAAAAACAGAAGCTGCAATTTTCATCTCTGATAAAACAGACTTTAAAGCAACAAAGACCCTAAGAAACAAAGAGGGACATTACATGGTGGTGAAAGGATCAATACAACAAGAAGAGCTAACGATC
>CAUYLG010048550.1:0-47099 GCA_963573385.1 Cacajao melanocephalus
AAGAAAGAAAGAAAGAAAGAAAGAAAGAAAAGAAACAGAAACAGAAGGGAATCATTCCTAGAAGGCTCTCGTCTCCAGTATCTCATTGGCTAGAACTGGTCACATGTCCACCCTTGACCCAATCACTAGTAAAGGTGGCTAGGATTACCCTGGTTGATTTAAGGCAACCGTGTTTCATCTCCTGAGGCCAAAGTATTGGTCCTCTTCATAGAGCATGTTTCCTGCCTCCCAGGAACCCCAAAATTGGGGTTCTACAGCCTAAGGCAGAAGGAGGAATGGTGCTAGGTTGGTAACTAGGTAGTAATCAGCTATATCAGCTACAAGTTTTGTTACTTTCCTCCAGGAAGTTCTGGGCATCTCACAGGAACCAAGGGATACCCTGCAGCTGTGCTCGGGGCACTAGAACCAGCGGAGGCCCTGGGTGGGCAACAGCTTCCCTGGCCCACCAGCCTCTCTGCATCGCATAATCTCCTTTCTCAGGCCAAGCATTGCTTCTCTCCGCTCTGTCTTCTCACAGCCTGTCCTCCCCAAAGCTTCAGTGTCCTCAGCCCTCCTCAGACTGGGTCAGGATAAAGCCTCCTAACATTAGCAACTTTCCTCTGGAACCCTTAATTCGAACTCTCAAAAGAGGAAATCCAACTGTCTGCTGATGTTGCAGGTCTGAACTGGCTGTCTTGGGGTCAGGGGCCACCCTTCCTCTGGCAGCTGAGGCTGGGAGGTGTGACGGTGTGCACAGGCAGTGCAAGGATAGCAGGGACTGGGTGGGGGTGGAAGGATGTCCTTATGCGGGCCATGTAAGATCAGGGGAGGGCAAATGAAGCCAGGCAATGTCATGGGACACAATTGACCCAGATGTGAATATCAACACAATGGAAGCGGGGTGCTATGGGGTGAATGTCTGTATGTCCCTCTAAATTCAGATATTGAGAGCTAATCCCCAGTGTGATAGTATTAAAAGCGGGAGGGGGAGTCCTTCGGAGGTGATTAGGTCCTGAGGGCAGAGCTCTCATGAATGGGATTAGTACCCTTATAAAAGAGACCCCAGAGAGCTAGCTAGCCTCCTCTTCCAGTTGGGGACACAGCTAGAAGGTGCCATCTATGAGGAAGGGAGCCCTCACCAGACACCAAATTTGCCAGCACCTTGATTTTGAAAATCCCAGCATCCAAGACTGTGAGAAATAAATTTCTGTTGCTTATGAGCTACCTGGTTTATGGGATTTTTATTATAGCAGCCTTACAGACTAAGCCACAGGGTGTGTTCACGCATTTGAAAGATGATAATTCAGTGCAAGATTGAGGTGCAACCTCTCCTGACTGGCATCTTTGTGGTGCCCCATGGGCTGGCACTGAAGAGAAGAGACCCTTCTATCCTCCTTCCCCACTCTTCCTGGAGAGGCTCAGGAACCATGACTGGTACAAAGTGCATTCTGGCGATGGGGACGTAGTGGATGCTCTTGGGGCTCGCCCACACCCCCTTTACCAGGCTCCAAAATCAGCATCTGCTGCTAACAGCTCACAGTGGCCCCCTTTTCTGGAGAACTGCTCTCAGCCACCTTGCTCTGATGCCAGAGAGGCTCCACTCCTCTCTCAGCCTGGCTCCTGGCAGCCAATGACTGCCTGATGCCAGAGATAAGAAGCCTCTTTCCTCCAGGGGCCGACTCTGTGATGCTTTGCATGGTCCAGAGCCTTCTGCCAGCTCAGGCCTGATCCTTAGCCAGCTTGGCCCCGGCCTATCCTGACCCATTCACTCTTACACAATAAGAGGCGCGCTAAGAGACAATAAGTCACTTGCAAAGAATTCCCGTAGCACACTCTGCTCGAAGAGACAAATTAGACAAGATGACATCTCAGGCTTGTCCACTCTGAGATCCAGGAGCCTGGAATTCTGTTCCATTTCACAGGAGCTCTCCAGGAGCGAGAATAGGGAGTGCAGGAACCCATCTCCTCCATCTTCCTGGTTCGTCAATCACTTCATAGACATTCTTAGAGCACTCACAATGTGCTGGGCTCAGTAAAGGGTTAAGAGGCACGAGATGTGGCCTCTGATTTCAGAGGCTTAAAGATGTTTCGAGAGACAGGTGGAGCCGATAAAAACGGAAGCAAACAGCCTATGCCAAGGCCCGGGGCTGGCCCCAGCAGACGGGAGGAAACACAGTGGTCAGGAAGGGCTCCCAGGAGAGCTGTGAGTTGAGCGTGTGGGGCCTCAGAGAGGATTCAAAGTTTGATAAAGGAGGAATGATCCAGGGCTCAGCTGGCCCAATTTGTAGGCCCTCTGGTCAAAGAGGAGCTCTCAGTAGACAGTGAGGGAGATAAGGTGGAGGTGGCAGGTTGCTGCCTGGGGCTGCCAGGAGGGACAGGAGTGGAGGAGAAGGAATCTCAGAACTCAGAGCCCCTGCGTTTTGTCCATTTGTCATCTCCTTCCCCAGAAAGCCTTGCACAGAGCTGGGCACACAGTAGGTGTTTTGTGTTTGTTGAACAAGAGTCATACCCGTAGGGGTCCCCTCTTTCTCAGTCTCTTCCCTGGACCCAGGCTTCTCTGAGCAGAAGCCGGGACTGTGGAACGGGAATGGGGGTGGTGGGTGGAGCCTTCTAGGTTAGCATGACCCGGTCCCCAGAGGATCCGGAGAAGAGAAGGCCCTTCCTCTCCATCCCAGCAGGGATTTAATTAAGAGAGTTAATTAGTGGACCCGGAGTGAGAGATGGAGGCACTGGCGCCTGTGCGTGCAGGAGCGTGCAAGCCGAGGATAATTTCAGGCTCACCTTCCACAGGGAATGAAGCGGTGGGGAGGGGGCTGCTGTGAGTAGGACAGCAGCCAGGGCCCCCACACTGGGCTGGCTCTGCCCCTCCACCAGGGCCAGCAGACCGGGCCCCCAGGGGCACACCCACGCTGACATCTGAGCTCACACGATCACCCTCACAGAGTCATACACTCATGCACACGCACACATTTATACATGTACCCAATTCATACACTTACACTCTCACACCTTTACACATATTCACACACTCACACAGACATCCACATACAACCACATCACCCAGTTATGCACTCACATACACACAGTCACAGACACACACACATTCACACACTCATATGCCTGCATTCACACACACAACGGCTCACACACATTCACATACTCATGCCTGCATTCACAAACACGACTCACACACGTTCACACACTCATATGCCTGCATTCACACACTCTCTCACAATGGCTCACACACATTCACACACTCATATACCTGCATTCACACACACTTTCACGACTCACACATCCACACACTCATATGACTGCATTCACACACACAACTCACACATTCATATACTTACACACTCATGCACATGTTCAATGGCAAATTCTCACATTTGCCCACATGCCCACACATATACCCACACACTCACATATATTCACACACACACACTGACATACACACTCGTGTGTGAGGGTAGCAGTTTTGAACTCCAGGGCTCCACACCCGCCCCAATCCCTCTTAACTGTACTGGAATGCTCTTCTCGGCTCTACCCCGGGGCCACGAGCAAAGCCTTGCCCCCTGCACCATACAAACCCCAGCCCTCTGCTGTCACCTTCAGTCCCTCCACAATGTCCTCTCCCACCCTGTGGTTTTTTTCAAAGGAAAAGAAATTTCTTAAAGCGGATGCCACAGTCTCCCTTGCTTCTGTGAGCCACGTGTCCCAGCAGAGGGAAGTTCTTCCTGCCAGCTACCGCCAGGCCAGTGCAGTTCTCCAAGACAGAATATTCTCACCAGACAGCATGGGCCCCAGAAGAGCCCCATAGCCACACTCTGGGGTCTGAGATCTAGGTGACTCTGAGTGACCTTGGGCAAGTCACCGAACCTCTCTGAGCCTCAGTCTTCTTGTCTGTAAAATGAGCATAACAACAGTTCCAGGTTGTGTGAGGAATCCGTGAAGTTATACGTGTAACCTGTTTAGCACAGAGCGCGGTGCGCATATGGGCTCAGTAAGTTCAACTCGTACCATCATGGGGGCCAAACCCAGCACTCCCAGCTCCTACTCCCCAGCCAGGGCCCAGTTTTGCCCTCTGGGCCTGGCTCCCTCTTCCCTGCCTTCCTCATCTCAGAAGAAGAAGACAGGTTATTAGTACAAATTTGATCAAAATGACACATGGATTAGCATGTACGCTGCAAAGTCTAATTCTGTTTACTGTTCTAGGGGAGCATGTAATTATTACAGGAGCTGGGACAGAGTGTTTTTAATAACATTTCTTGTTAAGATTTAATTACAGGAAATTGTATTTTCTTAATCACTGAAAACTCAACTGGCTAGGAAAAGAATCGTGATAATTTTGTTTGCAGTTTATTAAATCCTTAGGATATTCTTTCTCTTACATTTGCTTTTATTATGTGCTGCTGCTAAGTGCTTTTTAACCCTTGGAGCTGTGAAGAGGGAGGCCTGCCAGCCCCTTCCTCTCCTGTCCCAGGCCTTCCACTCCTGGCAAACTCGGATACCAATAACCCCATAAACCAAGGCAACTTAGGAAGCTGCTCTTCTCAGCTCTACCCCAGGGCCACGAGCAGAGCCTTGCCCCCTGCACCGTACAAACCCCAGCCCTCTGCTCTCACCCTCAGTCCCTCCACAATGTCCTCTCCCACCCCGTGGCTTTTTTCAAAGGAAAAGAAACTTCTCCAAGTGGATGCCACAGTCTCCCTTGCCCTTACATCAGCCTAGAACACCTGGCCCTCACATCAGCCTCACATGGAAACACAGCCCTGGGGTGTCCCCTTGCCCAGAACCTTTGAGGAAAGTTGCAGAAGTGACAGCATCTTTCACAGGCCCATTCAGGAGTCTGGAGCTAAGGGCAGCACCCTGAGGATAAGGTGGCACTGCTGGAGCTCTCTGACCCCTGCCAGGTCTCTTTTGACCAGAGCAGAACTGTAAGTGAAGTTTCCACCCTATATCTGGCCTCATATGAGGCCTCTTTCCTGCTGGCTGATGTGCTAAGAACTGGGATACAGTAATGGACACGACAGAGCCATGCCCTGTGTGTCCCAAGGCCCTTCTGCTTTAGTGCGAGCATGAGCAGGGCATGGGAGACAAGGGGGCGGTGGAGAGAGGTTTCCACTCAGGAAACACAATGCAAGAAAACCAGAAGCACAAAGGAGCCTCCGTCTACCAGTTCCTCCAGGAAACTGCACTCAGGGAAACCATACGATATCGCCAACGACATGAGGAGTGATGCTTATAAAAGCAGTGTGAGACCCCAACCCCCTAACCCCAAGGCATTTGCGCAGCCGTGGCTAAGTAAGAATTCCTGGGCCGGGTGTGGCGGCTCACGCCTGTAATCCCAGCACTTTGGGAGGGTGAGGTGGCTGGATCACAAGGTCAGGAGATCGAGACCATCCTGGCCAACATGGTGAAACCCTGTCTCTACTAAAAATACAAAAAAATTAAGGCCGGGCGCGCTGGCTCACGCCTGTAATCCCAGCACTTTGAGAGGTCGAGGCAGGCGGATCACCTGAGGTCGGGAGTTCGAGACCAGCCTGACCAACATGAAGAAACCCCATCTCTACTAAAAATACAAAATTAGCCGGGCTTGGTGGCGCATGCCTGTAATCCCAGCTATTTGGGAGGCTGAGGCAGGAGAATCACTTGAACCTGGGAGGGCAGAGGTCATGGTGAGCCGAGATTGGCCATTGCACTCCACCCTGGGCAAACAAGAGCGAAACTCCATCTCAAAAAAAAAAAAATTAGCTGGGCGTGGTGGCAGGTGCCTGTAGTCCCAGCTACTCAGGAGGCTGAGGCAGGAGAATTACTTGAACCCAGGAGGCGGAGACTGCAGTGAGCCGAGATCGTACCACTGCACTACAGCCTGGGTAACAGTGTGAGACTCTGTCTCAGGAAAAAAAAAAACCAGAATTCCTCAGTCAAAGGAAAGCATTTCTGACTGCAAATTTCTGTGTTCTAGAAGTGCATGTGTGCATGAGTGTGTGTGTGTGTGTGTGTGCACGCACACATGTTGGTGGGGTCCTCTTGGCCTCGGTCCACAGCTCCGTCTCCATCTCTACCTGGCTCCATGACTCGCTAAGCCTGGACCATCTCCATACAGACATTGCAGCCACAGGCAGCCTTTCCTCCAGAGATCACCACCTTTTCGGTCCACAAGTTCCACTGGTGTCTCTCCTGCTGCAAATCAAACTCAGGTCCTCTTGATCTTTTGGGAGGTCGGGGAAGAGGGACAATGAGATAATGAATGGAATTCTCAGCAGCACAGCCTCATCTGACACATCTCTGGGTCTTTCCACTCTCTTCTCAACTCTGAGCCCCCAGCTCTCCTAACCATCCCCCAGTGGCCTCTCTGTTCCCTCCACGTCCCTTTGGTCTCTTTGTTCTCTGGGGCTGGGGAAAGCAGGCCTGACAGCGTTAACCCCAATGGCAGAGTGCAGGACATCAAAGAGCCTGCAAGAGAGGTGATGGATAATAGATAGGTGGAAGCATGAATGATACATATGCAGATAAATGATGGATAATGGGGCCCGCATGATGTATAGGCGGCCGCCAGAGTAATAGATGGGTAGATACATATAGATTGATGGAGGGAGACAGTTTCAGAGACAACAGACACAGGGGCAGCTGGAAGGACTGATTCTGGAGTTCTGATAGATGCATTGCTACTAAATGGGCAAGGAGACAGAGGCAGGACAGTCACCTAGCGAGATAAGGCAGAGGGATGTAGGCCAAGAAGGGTTCCTGGGCACAAGGGGCTAGGGAAAGATAACCATCAACAGATGGACACCCAGAGCCGTTCACGGACCACTGACCGTGTGGCTGGTAGGTGGCAGGATAGAGGGGGTGAACTGAAGGAGCCCCAGTGGGTGGATGGGTGGGTGAATGGGTGATGGATGTGTGGAGAGATGAGGAATGGCTGGGCCCATTGATCGCGGTCCTCACTTCCCTGACCTTTCTCTCTCTGCCCAGGGCTGGGCTCCCAGGCCCCTGGGTGCTGCCGGGGCGGTGGCGTGCTGCTCCGATGGTGGCCGCGCGGGGGCGCCCACGGCCGGGGCATGGCGCAGAGGGGCGGGGGGGATGCGGGCTGCAGCCTGTCCGGCGCCCACCGAGAGTCTGTTTCCATGACGGCGGGACCCACGTGACCCCTCCCCACTCCCCATCGCCCCCTTTCCCTTCCTAAATAATGTCCCTGGTTGAAAACTGCTCCCCAAGCAAGGGCAGAAAAAAGGCTTCTTGCTGGGCTGCTTTACCTAGCATCGGAGCAAGTCTTTGAAGCGCGGCCGCCTCCAGAGCCGCCGGAGCCAGTATGCGCCTTCTCCGTCACTCCCTCTGCTTGTCCCTCTTGCCCTGTTTTAAATCGTTTCCCTCTCACCACCCACCGCCCCCAATCCTCAGGGTCTTCCTGACGCCAGCTCCTCTCCAGAGCCAGCTGGTATGGAGCGGAGATGCGGGGAGGGAGGCTATTGTTCTGGAAAGGGCAAGGCTAACTCCTGGAAGCATGGGGGCTGGGCGGGGTGGGGGGGGCCGGAGCAGATCAGACCCTCTCTCAGAGCCCGCCAAGGGGCCCGCCCAGCCCAGCTCGGGTGAAGGGCCTGTCACCGCCTGACACAGCTCGGCAGCCCCTCCCAGCCCCCTCCCGCCCCCACCATAGGCAGATGCGCCCCTCCCTCAGCTCCAGCTCAGCCCCATCTCCCAGGCAGGTGGCGCACAGCTGCAGAGGAGACTGCAGAGCCGAAGGCCCGGCAGCAGCGGCCTCTGGGAGGACTGGGGGTCTGGAGGTGGAGCTGTCACGACGGGAACAAAAGACCTCTTGCCTAAACCCAAGGTTTCATTCTGTCCACTGGAAGCCAGACGCACACACTCTAGCCCTCCAGAGGAGACGGGCGCCGCTGCCTTAGAGATTTGCCTTCACAGCTCTTTTTAGTAACCACTTATTACCCTACCCCAGGGCCTCTGGAAACAGAAAATCTTGGAGAACCTTATCCAGAGAGCCCAGCCAGAGAGGCACAGAGAGGTGAAGTGACTAGCTCAGCACACCACAGTCTGGCAGCCGCAAGGCTGTAGCCACCATCAGACCCAGGGGATCCTCGGTCCTGAAGAGTTAGAGAAAACAGCAGGGAAGGAGGAGCACAAGGCAGGCAGAGAAGGTAGTGTACGCGTTAGGGGGCGGGGTGGGGGTGTTTTTTAGGTACTGGCTTCCCCTCCAAACAATGGCCAAGTCTCCTCCTCTCCTCCCCTGCCAGTGTATTCCCCTTGAGATTAGAAACAAACAAAAAACCTGGCTACTGCGCCTCTGTCTAGAAGAAGTGACACCACGAAGCAGTGAAGGTTGTCCAGGATTGGCCAGTGCTTGGAGGGGGCAGAGAGAGAATGCCAAGCAGAAGGGGCAGTAGTGCAAAGGCAGAGAGGCATGGGGTGTGGGGGAGTGGAGACAGCTCTATAGTCCCAGGACAAAGGTGCAAGAGAAAGAGGCAGGGCTCAGATCGTAGAGTCTTGTTTGCCATCCAACAAGCTTGCAATAGGGAGCCATTGAAGGGTTTTGAGCAGGGGAGTCACCAGTTCAGATTTGTAATGTGGAGGTGTACTGGAGTGGGTGTTGGAGACTGGGATGTCAGTTAGGAAGCTTCTGCCATAGTTCAGGGAGGGGGAAAGGGGTAGAATGATGGGGAGCCATGTCAGAGTAATAAGGATTCGGTTGGGGGAAAGGAGAGTAAATAAATATTTTGGGCTGGGCGAAGTGGCTCACGCCTGTAATCCCAGCACTTTGGGAGGCCAAGGCAGGCAGATCACCTGAGGTCAGGAGTTTGAGACCAGCCTGGGCCAACATGGGGAAACCCCGTCTCTACTAAAAATTCAAAATTAGCCGGGTGTGGTGGCGCGTGCCTGTAATCTCGGCTACTCATTAGGCTGAGGCAGGAGAATCGCTTGAACCCCAGAGGTGGAGATTAGGGTAAGCTGAGATTGTGCCACTACACTCCAGACTGGGCAAGAAGAGTAAGACTCCATCAAAAAAAGAAAAGAAAAGAAATATTTTGGACATCCAAGCATCAGCACCCAAAGGATGAAGACAGAGTGAGCAAAATCGCAGTCAAGGCCAACCTCTGGGTACCTGGCCTGGGTGTGGGTGTGGGTGTGGGTGAACCGCAGCACCACCCTCTGAAAGGTTACATGGGAGGAGGAGCAGGCTTGGGGAAGAAGTCCAGTTTGGAACACACTGAGTCTGAGGTACCTGAGGGTGTCCACGTCGACTTCCAGGGGGTAATGGAACGTTCTGTCCTGAGCTCCATGTGCGAAGGCTGGACTAGCAGTGTACGTGGTGGCTGAAATCCCAAGCGCTGTCGAGGCGACCCGCAGCCCAGAAGAGAGAATAAGAGCAGACGCCTAGGCCAGAGGAAGACCAAGAAGGAACTGTCAGAGAGAGAAGGAAGCTGGTGGAGCACTGTGCTGTGGTGGGGTTGGGATACAGGCGCTCTTGAAGGAGGGAGGCCGATCAGAGGCAGCAGAAAGCACCACTGAGAAGAACGCAGAAGGCACCTGTGGATTTGGTGCTGGACCTCCTAACAAGCCCTGTCTAGCAGTAAACTCGAGGCGTATTCAGACTGAGTAATTCAAAGAGAGTTTAATGAAGGTGCAAAGGCCAAGTGCAAAGGCCTGGACAGGGTACAGGGACAGCAACAGGAGATACTGAAGCCCCAGGGCTTGGAACAGGGGAGCTGGGCCCAAAGGGACATGGACAGAGCCATCATGGGGAGGGCCTGCTGGACGGGAGCTGTAGCCTTGTGTGGAGAGACACAGCCAAGAGCCAGCCCCCTGCAGCACTGCAGGAAGTGCATCAGGAAAATAAAGACCTGGGCTTCACTCCCCTCCCTCCCTCTGATCTGCTGTGGGGCTCTCCCTTGGTGGGCCCTCCCTGGCGCAGGGAGCCTGGGCCATGCTGGTCACGGAGGTCAGCCTGGGAGCACGGTGCTGGTGGAGGAGGATGACAAGACAGAGGTCTGCCTAGTCATTGGCAGCTTATCAAGAGCATATTCACGGCTTGGTGCTCATAGAAGCTTTGCTGTTGAGAACTCTGGAAAGGACAGAAAGGAGATGCCTGGGACCCAGGGAGGGTTTTTTGTTCTGTTATGTTTTGTTAAAACTCCACTCTGTTGCCCAGGCTGGAGTGCAGTGGCACAATCATAGCTCACTGCAGCCTCAAACTCCTGGGCCCAAGTGAGCCTCCTGCCTCAGCCTCCTGAGTAGCTGAGATTATAGGTGCAAGCCACTGTGCCTGGGAGAACTTTTTTAGGGTAGGGAGAATTTGAGCAGGTTTTGACGCAGAAAAGGAATGCAGATCTACTGAGGGAGAGGGAGATGAGAGTTGGAGGCTGACTCAGGAGGAGGTGGGTGAGCAGGCGGTGGAGGGCTCTCTGGGAGGAAGGACGGGAGGAAATTGATCTGGAGGACAGAGGCCCATCCTCTGCTTCCTCCTGGAAAGGCTGAAGAACAGCCTAAAGCCAAGGGGTGGGTCTTTCAGGGCCAGAAAGGGGAGTGTCTCTCTGTCAAGAACCAGGCCAAGGGTCCAAAACAGAGACACAGCCCAGCCCAGGCCTGAGTGGTGGCTGAGGGGCATGGGGGTGTGAGGAGAGACCCTCATGGTTGGAGAGAAGATTCAGAAGCAGTTTCTGGAAAGGACTGGGATCCCCACCACTGCAGCCACCCCAAATCTCCCTTAGCCATAGTTTGAGGAACCAAAGCTCACATTCGGCCCAGGTAGTAATTAAAAAAGCTGCTCTTTCGCCCTTTCTTTGAGACAGAGTCTGACTCTGTTGCCCAGGCTGAAGTGCAGTGGCAGGATCTTGGCTCACTGCAACTTCCGCCTCCTGGGTTCAAGTGATTCTCCTGCCTCAACCTCCCGAGTAGCTGGGATTACAGGTGCGCACCATCATGCCTGGCTAACTTTTGTGTTTTTAGTAGAGACGGGGTTTCTCCATGTTGGCCAGGCTAGTCTCAAACTCCTGAGCTCAAGTGATCTGCCTGCCTCGGCCTCCCAAAGTGCTGGGATTACAAGTGTGAGCCACCACACCCAGCCAGAAGAGCTCCTTTCTAAAGCATGTACTAGAGGAGTCTCTTACCAGGATGATTTAGCAACCACAGCATCTATGGAGAACTCAAGAGTGTGCTAGTGACCAAAGCTTTATACAGATTAACTTAAATGTTATGAAAATCTCATGGAGCAGCTATTATTATTATTAGCTCCATTTTATAGATTAGAAAACTGAGGCTCTATAAGATTGTAAGTTTACATGGGGTCCCACAGCCGGTCAGAAGTGCCAGGATTCCCACCCAGGTCTGCCTGACCCCCAGCACCCTCCTAGAAACACCCCAGGTTGGGAGAGGTAGGGGAGAGCTGGCCTGGGACATTCTCACCTAACAGAAGGCCCAGAAAGTCCCTATCCAGGCTTTCTGCAGCTGTTTCTTCTTGAGTGGAATTCCCACTGTGTTGTTTTGCTGCCTCTGTAATCGTTACCATAGCCGAATAAAAGACTTGGTGAAAATCTGAAGGGGATTTCTGCTTCTGTTTCTGAACCAGGAGAAAAAGAAGTAGTAAAACCAGATGCTTCTTGACTGATCAGCCTGGGAAGAGAGAATTATTGATAACCAGGCCCATTTCAGATGCCAGTACCAAAAACCCAATTCAGATTGGTTTAGGAAATCATAACAGCTGATATCACTGCTCACTACATAACAGGCACTGTTCTGAGCACTAATGTGAATCCACTCACTTGATTCTCAGAAGTATGCTGTGAAATTTACACTATCATCGTCACAGAGGAGACAGAGGCATAGGGACTAAATAAGGTACTCACATCACTTAGCAAGATTGCAGCCCAGGTAGCTCAGCTCCAGAGCTGGCCACAGCCTTGGAGAGCAAAGAGGTAAACACACTGGCCATGTCATTAGTGAGGCGCGGGCAGCACTGACTCCAGGACGGCTTGCTCCTTTCTCTCAGCTCTGTTTCTTTCCGCCTGGCCGCTCGAACCCCGGAGGTGGAGGTTGCAGTGAGCTGAGATCGTGCCACCACACTCCAGTGTGATCCTCCACGGCAGGGACAGCCGCAAATCTCACCCCTTCCTGTGTCTACCACCCCAAAAGGAAGGGGCGCTCCATTCCCCTGCTTGCTCCAGAGGCAAAATCCAGGGGAAGTTGTCTGAGTGGTCTGGCCCAGGCCACACGCCCATCCCAGAACCAGTCACTCTGCCTGGGAAGAGGGAAATTGTGCCAGGCAGTGGGACATTGTGCCAGGCAGCCAAAAGCAGCAGCCACCCCAGTAACACTCAGGGAAGAGGGCAGCAGCTGCTGGGCAGAGAAGACTTGTAGATTAAAGCTGGATGTGTGATTAGGAGGCAAGCAGGACCCAAGATCTGGCCCTTTGTGCTTCTACCGCAAACAGGAGGTGAGATGGCAGCAGAGGGAAAATTTCTTTCTTTGCCTCTTGCTGAGTGTGTACCAAAACTACAAAGACTTGTGTCCACACACACCTCTAAACACACGTGCTTGTATATATTTTAAAAAGTTGGCACATACACATGCTTAAGTACACAAACCTGGACACTTTACACTCCATACAAACACCTCCACGGTCACAGGCATGTATACTCTATCGGTCAGGATAGACAAGGCTATGCTTCACTAACAAACAACTCCAAAATCTCTACTGCTTAAAACCACAGGGCTTACTTCTTGCTCATGTGCATGCCTGTCACAGCTTCTGCACATTATGTCACCCCAAGACCCAGGCTGATGGAGAAGCATCAGCTCAAAGTTTGCTGGTCATAGTGGCAGAGGGAAAGAAAGACCTTGGAAGGTGTTGCATTGGCAATTACATTCTTCTGCCGGGAAGTGACACTTGCTCTTCTGCCCATTGGCCAGAACTGGTCATATAGCCCCATCCAACCTCAAGGGGGCCAGGGAGTGCAATTTGGAAGCCGAGACCCAGAACTATTTCACAGATAGCACTAATGATTATCACTCACAACACAGGTGTGCATACACACACACACACTCTCTCTCTCTCTCTCTCTGCTCTTCCCACGGTCTCCTTATTTTATTGTTTGTGTCTTGGAGTCCTAAACAATTCCACGTCCCCAATAATCAGGGTCGAAAGTCTCCCGCCAGGAGCCAGAGATGGTGGAAACTCGCACCCCCTCTGATTTCAGCCATGCCTGCTGGCCTGAGTCTCCCTGTTTCACTCTGGGCCCCATCATCTATCTCCCTCCACGCCCATTCTTCTGAGCCTCCCCTGGCCCAGCTTCTGCCTCCTGCCAAGAAGAGATAAAAGGGACAGCTGCATATTTATTCAGCGCGACTTCTGTTTCTCACTGCTGCCCCACCACTTGCTTCAAGCTCCCCGCTAGCATCCTCCTCCCTTTCTTCTTTCTAAGATTGCCTTGAGAGCTGACTAAGTGTGAGCTAGTGGCACCCGGAGAGGCGGCTGCTACGGAGGAATCGAGGAATGAAGGGAGGCAGGGACCTCAGGGCCCTTGGGGGTAAGCAGAGCAGGCAGACCTGAACAAAGACTCAGAGAGGGCGTGAGACGCAGAATAACACTCACCAGAGGACAGAGACAGAAAAGAAATGCAAAATGTGATCGAGAGAAGCAGAGACGCAGTGAGGGACAGAGGCAGATGGAGAGAGACACAGATTGACAGAGACAGAAATAGGTGGAACAGAGACACAGAGACTCAGCCGGAGGGATGAATGCAGAAAGAGAAAAGATGGAAGGTGGAAGTGGGGATGTGTTTAAGGCATGTGTGTATATGTTGCTGTATGGCTCTGGTTTTTAAGCCACACTTTCACTGAAATGGACTCATGAAGGCAGGCGCTGTGATGGCGTTAAAGATGGGGAGAGGGTGTGACACTGCTCAAGCCGGTGGTACAGGTTTAAGGCCAGGCCATAAGCTCACTGGGTCTGTGGTCGGAGGAGGCTGAAGGTCTGAGCTGTGAACGCCTCCTCAGTGGCCTCAGCCACACTTCTGCTCCAGCTCCAGCTCCAGCTCTGGCTGCAGCAAGATGCCCTAGGAGAGAAGGGAGGGGGCAGAAGAAGTCCCTGCCCTGTGCAGGGGATGAAGGGGGCCCAGGCTGAAAAGCGAGGCAGATCCCTGTCTTTAAGGAGTTCTGAGTCTCATCAGAGGTTTGAGCCTCATTCATTCCTTCAACACGTGGTCGTGGGAGCCTACCCTGTGCCAGGCTCCAAGACGCAGTGGAAGACAGAAGCCATATGCCCCGTAGGTTTTAGCCTAATGGAGGAGACAGACCACAAACAAACCACAGTTAACAACAAAGCAGGTTTAGTGCTACAAAGTAAAAGGGTGTCATCCATGAGAGAATCTTGGCGGTGGGGGCTTCATGGCACTCAGGAAAGTCTCTCCAAGTAGGTGATATCGTGGCCGAGACCTTCAGGATGAGAAGGGGCTGAGCAAGAGGAAAAGTGGGGGGTATCATAGAGTGGGGACACCAGCCCAGGGGGCAAAACAGCCCAATTCATAAAGCGACACTCAGCTTGGGCACTACTCCAAGGTAAGCCCACAGTGTCAGAGTGGGTCAGCCAGCTGTTCAGGAGGCGGCAGGGCAAGCCTCCATGGACTGTGGATTTGATTTTAGGGACAATGGTGAGAGACCTAAGCAGTGTCCACGCACTCATGCTGGGCACCTACAGTGTGCCAGCCCCAAGCTGGATGCAGGAGCCTAGCTCGGTTGTTGGGATAGAAGGGCCAGGCTCCGTGGTTCACACCTGTAATCCCAGCACTTTGGGAGGCTGAGGTGGGCAGATTACCTGAGGTCGGGAGTTCGAGACCAGGCTGCCAACATGGAGAAACCCTGTCTTTACTAAAAATACAAAATTAGCCGGGTGTGGTGCTGCATGCCTGTAATCCCAGCTACTCAAGAGGCTGAGGCAGGAGAATCACTTGAACCTAGGAGGTGGAGGTTGTGGTGAGCTGAGATCGAGCCACTGCACTCCAGCCTGGGTAGCAAGAGTGAAACTCTGTCTCAAAAAAAAAAAAAAAAAAAGAAAAGAAAAAGAAAAGGAAAGAAAAAAGAAGAAAAAGAAATAACCTCAGGGCAGAGGAAACCAATGAATGTGATGAGGTCACTCCTTGGGTTAACTCCCTCAGCGTCTCCCACCACCCTCAGGATAAAGACCAGACTCCTTATGAGTAGGCAAGGCCCTCCCACCTGTCCCCTCCCCATCTCCTCCCCTCGGGCCATTCCGTGTGTGGGACTTGCTGCTCCCTCCAGGGCCTTGCAGTGGCTGTGCCTTCCATCTGAAACACCCTCCCCACCAGCTCTGGACGCCTAGCCATCCTTCAAGACAGCTCCGCGCTCCCTCCTCTCAGTAAGGTTTCTGCTGAGCCCGGCCCCTCCCCAGTGAAACTGGCCACTGTCCTGTGGGCCTCACAGTACCACATGTACCAGAAGACTTCACTGCCCTTGTCTGTCTGTTTCCTGCATGAGATCCCTTAGAACAGGGCTATGCTGTTGGCTCAGAATCTTCGGGTGAATCACTCACCTGTGCTGCTCAGGCAGCTGATTAGAGGCAGAGGGGTTGTTCCAGTGTCCTCTCCCTCAACGCTGCCTCAGGATAATTGGAGCTGAGCCCTCACCTTTTCGAAAGAAGAGTACAGGACCAGAGTCTGGGAGATTAGCCTAAGAAATATTTTGAGGCAGCCGGGTACAGTGGCTCACCTGTAGTCCCAGCACTTTGGGAGGCCAAGGCAGGCAGATCACCTGAGGCCAGGAGCTTGAGACCAGCCTGGCCAACATGGTGAAACCCTGTTTCTACTAATAATACAAAATTTGCTGGGTGTAGTGGCACATGCCTGTAATCCCAGCTACTCCAGAGGTTGAGGCAGGAGAATCACTTGAACCCAGGAGTTGGAGGTTGTGGTGAGCCAAGATCGCATGCCACTGCACTCCAGCCTGGGAAACAGAGTGTTTCAAAAGGAAAGAAAGAAAGAAAGGAAAGAAGGAAAGAAAGAAAGGAGGGAGGGAGGGAGGGAAGGAAGGAAGGAAGGAAGGAAGGAAGGAAGGAAGGAAGGAAGGAAGGAAAGAAGGAAGGAAGGAAGGAAGGAAAATTTTGAGGCAATGGATGCCACTCAGTTCAGAAGGAAGGGCAGCGTCATGGTTTGGTGGCAGGGGGTCAGGGGCTTCAAGCTGGGAGAGGGTGGGCTCGGGGGCAGGGGGTGTGCTGAGGGCTCAGGGTGATTAGGCAGGGACCGGGAGAGAAGCTCAGAAGAGGAAAGCTGCTGCCCACTCTGCCATCAGATACCAATGATTCAGGGCAGAGTCCATCTGGGGAGGGCCAGCATGAGAGTCGGCCTAATCCCAGGAAAGTGAATCTGCCACGGGGAGATTTTTATCCAATTTGCCACGGTCTCCCTCCAGGGAGTGCATGTTCTGCTAAGACAGAGGCAAAGAGAAAGCTCACCCAGGAGATGACCTCTTTGAGTCTCTGCCTGTGCTTCTGTTCCAAGGAAGACATAGGCATCTGCACCACAGTATCCCCTCGGGAGGACCGGGAGCAGGCTGCAAGGAACAGAGCTGAGAAGCCGGGGAGAGGTGGGAAAGGTCAGGGGAACAGGGCAGAGACTAAGGGAGTTCTTGGGAGGAGGCAGGATCATAAAAACCATGGCAATGCAGGGGGCCCCAGCCCACCACCACCGGGAGGAAGCATGAGGAGGCCCACAGAGTCTCCGGGCCAGGGGAAGCCAGGGCCAGAAGAGGATTTGAGGCCAAGGCTAACTGCACTGGCAGATGGCAGCCTCTCTTTCCCCGGGTGCTCCTGAGGGAGAGGGGGATTTCTAAAGTCCTGTGTGGCTTAGGTCCCCCTACAACAATCCGCAGATGACCGTATGACTAAGCAAGACCTCCTGGGCCACCGGAGCGTCCTGTCAGCATCCGCTGAGGCGGGGACTGCGCTTCCCACCTGGAAAGAAGGCCCTAGTCCGCCCTGAGCCTGATGGCCAAGATGGCCGCATCTGGCCCAGCAGGGCAGCCAGGCCTGAGTCGGGGCAAGGGCCAAGGTCAGAGGGAGCAGGACACATTCCCTCCAGACCATGAGGCCCAGCCGGCCAGACAGGGATCAAGACAGGTGCCAGGGAGGGATGGAAAACAGAAGAAGCAATGCCACTGCTGTAACGGGCTGGTCCCATCGCAGTGGCTCAGCCTGTGAAAGTCCATTTCCTGCTCAGTCACAGTCCAGTGCGCCAGAGTTGCTGTGAGGGCGGCCACCCGGGCTCCCTCCCTCTTCTGGCTCTGCCCCCTTGAAGAACTCTGACTCCTCCTTGTGCAGCCGCCAGACGGGGAAACACCAACTCTTGATCCTTCCATCTGGAAGTGGCACACCACACCCTGCACACATTCCTTCTGGGAGAGCTAGAAACGCAGCCCCACCTAGACACGAAGGGGTCTGAAAAATGGGGTTCCTGGCCGGGCAGCTACTTCTCAGCCAGACACTCCACAGCCTGGATTTGCAGTGGATTTAGGTCTGCCTCTGGGACCAGCATCCACCGGATACCTCTTCTGGGCTGGGCTTTTCATCTTCCCAGCAACTGTCGAAAATGAAAGACCGCCAGACCCATTTTCTTTTTCTTTCTTTCTTTCTTTTTTTCTTTTTTGAGACAGAGTTTAGCTCTTGTCTCCCAGGCTGGAGTGCAATGGGGCGATCTCGACTCACTGCAACCTCCACCTCCCAGGTTCAAGCAATTCTTCTGCCTCAGCCTCCTAAGTAGCTGGGAATACAGGCAACTGCCACCATGTGCCCAGCTAATTTTTGTATTTTTAGTAGAGACGGGGTTTTGCCATGTTGGCCAGGCTGGTCTCAAACTCCTGACCTCAGGTGATCCACTCGCCTCGGCCTCCCAAAGTGCTGAGATTACAGGTGTGAGCCACCACGCCCGGCCTTATTTTTCATTTTTTATATTTTTTTGAGATGGAGTTTTGCTCTTGTTGCCCAGGCTGGAGTGCAGTGGCGTGATCTCAGCTCATTGCAACTTCTGCTTCCCGGGTTCAAGCGATTCTCCTGCCTCAGCCTCCCGAGTAGCTGGGATTACAGGTGCCCACCACCACGCCTGGCTAATTTTTGTATTGTTAGTAGAGTTCAAGACCAGCCCTGGCCAACATGGTGAAACCCCGTCTCTACTGAAATTACAAAAATTAGCCAGGCGTGGTGGCAGCTGCCTGTAATCCCAGTTACTCAGGAGGCTGAGGCAGGAGAATCGCTTCAACCTGGGAGGTGGAGGTTGCAGTGAGTGGAGATCACGCCACTGCACTCCAGCCTGGGTGACAAGAGCAAAACTCCATCTCAAAAAAAAAAAGAAAAAGAAAAAAGCCACAGCTGCAGTGCGGCTTCCTGACCAACTCGTTCCTTGGTGAGAGCGACCAGCGATGACTTGCAGCAGGAACTGGAGGACCAGAGCTCCATAGCACCTGAAAAAGAGGCTTCTGTTATTATCTCCATCTTTTAGATGAGAAAACAGAGACACAGAGAGACTACGCGGCTTGCCCAAGGTTGCAGAGCTGGTAAGCGCTGGAGGTGGAACCCAGGCAGTCTGGGCAGAGCACCTGCTCACCATCCCGCCTCTCCTCGGAAGTGTGCCAGATGGATGAGGGCTGAGGTGTGGCCAAGGCTTGGAGGGATGGAGCTGAAGGAAGCAGGAAGGAAGGAAGTCAAGCTGGAACTTGTTGCCCGGAGTGCTCCCACTTTCTTCTCCTGCTGGGAGGCTGAGGGCTTGGGGTTGAGGCTGCTCTGGCCCAGTGTGGACAAAGAGCAGCACGGGTTGTAAATTAACCACCCTCTGAGTATGGCAGGTCCATCCAGCCTTGCGCAGATGGCAGCCCACGATCAGGGCAGAAAAATCTAGCTCAGCTGCGTCCGCAGCCAGGGTTAGCCTCCCTTCTGCCCCTCTCTCTCCTGGAGGGAAGGTGACTCATACTGGCTTCAGGTTGGTCCAGGATGGGCCAAGAGGAGTGGACCAATCCTTCTCAGACAGCTCTCTGGCCGTGCACCTACCCCCTACCCCACAGCTGGGTCTGTAGGAGGCTAAACCGCCACCCACCCAGAAGCCACCTCTGGATGCTAATTTTCATGTATTAGTGCTTTTAATCCTCACAACAGCCCTATGTGGTAGGGACTGTTGTTATCTTAGTTCTACTACAGGTTCAGAGAAGCTGAGTCACTTGTCTAAGGTCACACAGCCCCAGCTAATTCTGGAACCAGTGTTTCTGACTACTGGGCACTTGCCTCTCCATCTTGCAGCCTTGTCAAGCCAGATGACACAGCTGGGATTGGGCCTCAGGTTTCTCTCTGAGCCTCTTGGCCCATGTGGGAACAGAGCTCTGAGACTGGGGTCCCAGCCCTTTGTGTCCAGCTCTGCACCCTGCTCCCCATCCTGCTCCCCTCAGGGATTGGTTGTGGTGTGTCCACAGATGCCTGCACCTGGGTCTGCAGGTACCTGCAACAGCCTGGCATGGTGGCTCAGAGCTTGGGCACTGGAGTGCCCATATACCAGCCCTGCTGCGTGGTCCTGAGCAAGTTACCTGGTCTCTCCAGGCCGCAGCGTCCATTTCTGCCAGATGGGGATAATAATCTCCGATGAGGTGGCCCAGGTGTCTGAATTTTTTAAATCAGCATCCTAGGTGGATCGAAACCTCTAGGAAGGGGAGGGTCATAGGATTATCTGGATGCTGGTCAGGGAAGAGCAGATCTACTAACCCTAAGATTCTCTGACCTCTCACCCTCTATCCTTAACAGGACACTAGGAACCCCCTCTCCCCATTGCAGTGCTGGCCTGTGAGTTGAACTTTCCACAACTGCCCAAATCTCTCCTATATGACAAGGAGCTCCCAGGCATGCCAGTCACAGCAGCCAGTCGCTCTCCTTAGGAAGCAGGTACAATCTGCCTAACACAGCCTTGCAGGAGGGTGAGTAGGCGTGGGTGTGCGTGTGCATCTGTGTGTGTAGCTCTGTGTCTCTGCACCTGTGTGTGTGTCCCTGTATCTGTGCACACACCCTCTCAGCAGCAGCATCTGGTGATGAAGCGGTTGGGGCTGGTGCTTCTGCTGGGAGAGGCGGCAGCTCCCTCCCACAGCTCAGAGCCCTCTTGGCCCCCTGGCTCCCCACATCCCAGGGTCCTGCACACCTGGCTTCTGGCTTCTGGCTTCTTCTGAGCTCTCCTAAGCTGAGGCTGCTTTCTCTTAATCATTTCCTGCCTGAGTCCTGGAGCAGCACCTTTAACTATTTACTGCACAGAGCGCAGATGGAGGCCGCAGAGCTGGGAGCCACAGAGGCCACTAGAGCAGACTGAGGTCCTGGAGCAGAGTGGGAGGGCCACAGAGGCCACGTTTGGGACCTGCCTCCTGTCTGGTACGAGCTGTGTGACCTTGGCTTCGGTGTCATCATCTTTAAAATGGGGACATTACTATGTCTTAGGGCTGTTATGAGGAAATGAGAATTAAGAGCCCATGGTCTTCACCGGGGAGATCGAATCATCAAATTATAACACAAGTGGCAAGGGTCAAGCTGTTCATGATAATCCTAAGCGACTTTTACTGAGGGCTTCCTCAGTGCCACACACTGGGCTAAGTACATCACGAGCCCTCACTGGATCCCCACATTGACCCCATGAGTCGGCCTCTATTATTTCTCTGTTTTACAGATGATGCCACCAAGGCCCCAATATGTGAGGTGACTTGCCCAAGGTCCCACAGCCCATAATTTGAATGCAGGCAGTCAGGCCAAGCATCGGGGGAGACAGAGAGAGGGGGAGCAGCTGTGACTGGATGCAGGAGAGTGGAGGACTGCACAGGTCAGGGAGCTCATTCTGGCTTCTGCCAGTGGAATCGGGGCAAGGGTGGGAGCAAAGGTCCAGAGATTGGGGGTTGGGGTGGCCCCGTGGCCCAGTGGGGTGGGCTGTGTCTCCTCATCAGGAGGGTCCGGTTGTGGTTCTGAGCATTCCTCGTTGCTGAGGATAATAAACCGCCTCCTTATCCCACTCCGAAGAGGCCGTTTTGTTACTCTTCCGTTCTCCCGGCACCATCGCACCAATAAGCCCCGTCTTTATGGCCAACAGCAGACACATTGAGCTGGTTAGGGACGCTCCCTCGCCTGGTGTTCGCCCAGCATCTAAGAGGAGGCCTGGGCCCTATTCTCACTCCTCTGTAGCAGAGCTGAGCGCCTTCTTTCTTTTTTAATCGTTCCACTCCAGGAGCCGAGTCCCCTAATCTCTTTTCCAATCTTTAGTTAGAACGCTTTATTAATTCCACAGCCGTGCGGCGTGTGAAAGGTCTCCTGGTTCCTGGGAGTGTTGGCTGTGATGACATCATCTTAGAAGCCACTGACGGGATTGGCGATGGGGCTGGCGCTCGTTGAGTGCCTGGCATACTATGTGCCGGGCACTGGGCTACACCATGGACATTGAATCCTTCCCAGAGACAACCCTACAAGGTACATGACCTTGGGCAAGTTACTTGACCTCTGTGGGCCTCAGTTGCCTTATCCGTAAATTGGGGATAATAGGAGGACTCACTTCCCAGAAATAAATGACTTTGTCCAAGGAAAGCAACTTAGAATAGTGGCATCTCTACAGGCCAAGCCCTATAGAGACGATGGAGACAAGGCGTGGGGGCTAGAGTTCCTTCCCGGGTCACATAGCTGGGACTTCAATCCAGGTCTCTCTGGCTCCTAAATTCATCCTCATTCTGCCACATTTTGTTGGCATCCAATCCAAGCTCTTCCTTCTATGGGAAAGGCAAAGCCTAGCCTGGAGGACTGCAGCGACCCCGCCACAGCACACAGCAGCCAGCGAGGAGGCCGTGTGGGACAGTGCCCTGCGTGGCGAACAGCCACTTCCCCTCTCTGGGTCTCAGTTTCCTCACCTGTAAAATGGGTGAAAGGGTTGGTTGGACTTGAAGGGCCTAAGGCACTGCTGGTTCCATATTTGAGGGGTAGAGCCTGGACTTAAGTAACAGAGATTTGTCGTGGTGGAAGGGACCCTAGAGCTCAGCCCGTTGAAACTGCTGGTCCCAGAGCTGTGCACACTCCACAGACCCATTGAGTTTGGCTTGCAGAGTGTCTTTTAGAATTTACATTTGAATTTGTTTACACAGGCTGCTGTCTCCAGGCTCCACAGGTGGCTCCGCTCCCTAACGTCTCACATTAGGTCTCCTTACACCCTTCACACCCTTATCTCCTTGGTCCCTGATCTGGCTTAAATCTCTCATTGTTCAGAAAATAATAATTGTTATTGTTATTGCAAAGTTTATGGAGCTCTTCCTATGGGTCAGACCTTGTTCTAAGCCCATTCATATGAACTAACTCATCTAACTCTGTAACCCTCACAGCATGCCTCTATGCAGGTATTGTTATGAGCCCACTTCACAGATGAGGAACTGGAGGCTCAGGGCAGTTAAGTAATTTGCCTAACACCCTAGGGCAGGGTCAAGGTCAGAGATGGAGCATAATTTACCAAATTGGCAAAATGGATTCTCCTGATTCACGGTTCAGTGCTCTGTGCATAAAACAGCTTCAGCCAGGGCAGGCATTTTGGGGGAACTCCCTCTGGCTTTGACGTATGGTAGAAGGAAGGAGAAGAAGAGGTGTGTCCCCCAGCTCCACACTTTTTCCACCAGACAATGATCACCCCCAACACTGCCCAGTCTCTCTGTGTTGCGGTGAGGCAGCGGGGGCGGGGGTGGGGAGGGGGTCCTATATCCTAGCAGCTGCAGAGGATCAAACAGCAAGTTAAAATCGAAAATCTGCAGCATTTTCTTCACAATTCCCTCTGCCTCTTGAGGAAGAAGGCACAAATGTTCGCAGGAGCTTTCAAGTTCTCAGGAACAGAAATGAGATGCTCTCATGGCTCTTCCTCTGCATTTGAGGCCCTCAGTGAAAAGTGCTATTATTAGCATCGCCTTCACTATCTTCCAAACAGGCTTCCCCTGGAAGAAGTAATTAAATGCATTATTCTACGCAAAATAAAAGCATATATCCAACCAGGCGCGGTGGCTCACTTTGGGAGGCTGAGGCAGGCAGAGCACGAGGTCAAGAGATTGAGACCATCCTGGCCAACATGGTGAAACCCTGTCTCCACTAAAAATACAAAAATTAGCTGGATGTGGTGGCACACACCTGTCATCCCAGCTGCTTGAGAGGCTGAGGCAGGAGAATCGCTGAACCAGGGAGTCGGAGGTTGCAGTGAGCCAAGATCATGCCACTGCACTCCAGCCTGGCAACAGAGTGAGACTCTGTCTCAAAAAAAAAGAAAGGAAAAAAAAGCATGTATCTACATTTGCAGCTTCTGACACCATCCCACTCATTTTGTGATTTTTTACAGTTGGGAAGCTTTTTAGTTGCATCCCATCGAAAGAGGGCAATTTCCCCTGGCACAGGGTAGAGGGCAGGCCCTGGTGAGAGCCTGGCAATTGGATGAGGTGGTTTGTTTATGGATTTTGAGGCTGGAAATTGGGGCCATGTGAGAAATGGAAGGACTGCAGTATCTGGGCCAGCCAGGGCTGAGCCAAATCCCTTCAGGCCAGGTGCAGAATGAGGATTGGAGGGGTTGGCCCCCAGCCCCCAGGTGGTCCAGCCTTGGGGGATGCCCTGCCTCCTCTAAGCTGAGGAATCCCTAGCAAGAAGCCAGGATCTTGCCTACTGGGGTTGGAAACTGAGCTTCTTTCTTTCTTTTCTTCCCTTTATTTCCTTCCTTCCTTTCCTTTTCCTCCCTCTCTTCTTTCTGTCTCTTTCTTTCTTTCGTTTCTTTCCTTCCTCCCTCCCTCCCTCCCTCTCTCTTTCTCTCTCTCTTTCTTTCTTTCTTCCTTTCTTTCACAGAGTTTCACTCTTATTGCCCAGGCTGGAGTGCAATGGTGCGATCTTGGCTCACCACA
The DNA here is from genome assembly GCA_963573385.1 of Cacajao melanocephalus. Lineage (NCBI taxonomy): Eukaryota > Metazoa > Chordata > Mammalia > Primates > Pitheciidae > Cacajao > Cacajao melanocephalus. Next base: position 23,911 of record CAUYLG010048550.1, read on the forward strand.
ACCTCTACCTGAGGCTATCAGCCTTACACAAACGATTCTCCTGCCTCAGCCTCCTGAGTAGCTGGAATTACAGGCACGCACCACCACGCCCAGCTAATTTTGTGGTTTTAGTAGAGACGGAGTTTCTCTATGTTGATCAGGCTGGTCTCAAACTCCTGGCCTCAGGTGATCCTCCCGCCTAGGCCTCCCAAAGTGCTGAGATTACAGGTGTGTGCCACTGTACCCAGCCCTGAGCTCCTTTCTTAATTCCTCCCTTTCCTTAGCCTCCATAACAAATCTGTTTCCTAGCCTTGCTGGTTTGATTTACTCAACAGTTTCAAATCCATCTGCTTTTCTCCCTGGATGCCAGGGTCTTAGTTATTGTGGTCCCACTGTATCAGGAGAGCAGTGGCTGAGGGCACAGGGCTATGGGTAGGAGCTGGGGTCTGAATCCTAGCTTTACTGTTACTTGTGCTGTGACCTTGGACTAGGATTGCTAGATCCAGGAAGACAAAAATATAGGATGCCCATTTGAATTTAATATGCAATGTTTGGGATGTATTTATGCTTTTAAAAATTCCTTGCTTATCTGAAATTCAAATGTAACTGCTCATTCTGTATTTTATCTGGCAACTCTACCTTGGACAAATTCTTTAACTTCTCAGTTCCCATGTCTACAAAATAGGGATGATAAGAATAGCACCTCGTTCACAGGTGGTTCTGAGGGTTACATGAGTTAAAAATATAAAATGCTTAGAACAGGACGATAGTGACTATCTCACTTAATTAGTGTATTAAGAAGTGCTTCATACATTGAAAAATATCTTGCAAATGCAGTTGATGTGTTATTTTTGCTGTATCTTTCCTCTCCCCTGACTTCATCAGAGGTAGCAAACCAGCAAAGCGCAGGTGAGGGGGAAGGAGTTTAGACCTGAGGGGAATTTCCCAGCAGGAAGGATCAGTTACATCCCTCCTGCACAGGAGCCCCGAAACTTGAAGAGGCTGCAGCTGGTGACATGTGGGCTGGGGAGATGGGTAGTAAGGCTGTGGCATGCAGACAGTGACAAGCTCTCTAGGACAATGAGAATGAATGAACTGTGACTACCCCAGTCACAGGGATGAGTCACACAAACACCGCCAGGTCAACTGAAAGAAGCCAGACATGAAAGAATGTGTAACATGAGACTCTGTTTTTTTCTTTTTTTGGGGGGACGGATCTCGCTTTGTCACTCAGGCTGGAGTGCTATGGCACCATCTCAGCTCACTGCAACCTCTGCCTCCCAGGTTGAAGCAATTCTTCTGCCTCAGCCTCCCAAGTAGCTGGGACTACAGTCGCCTGCCACCATGCCTGGCTAATTTTTATATTTTTAGTAGAGACAGGGTTTCCCCACGTGGGTCAGGCTGGTCTCAAATTCCTGACCTCGTGATCTACCCGCCTTGGCTTCCCAAAGTGCTGGGATTACAGGTGTGAGCCACCGTGCCCAGCAGGACTCTGTTTACATAAAGTTCAGAAATAGGGAAAACTGAACCACATTGTTGAGGGAACATACAAACAGAGAAAGGTAGGAAATGACTGCCTAGGACCTCTGGGGAAGAAAAGGTCAGTGGGAAGGGATCTTCGGGCTGCTGGGTGCTGGCGAGGTTCTGGTCCGTGACTGAGGTGGTGGCTACCCTGCTTTGAAATAATTTGTTAATGGAACATTTGTTTCATGCCCTTTTCTGGACGTGAGATTTATTCTACAATGCTAAAAGGTTACAGGAGAGGGAGGAGGTGGGAAGGGTCACGCTTGGGAGGCACCTGAAGCTCACCCTCTTCTGGAGAAGGGCCTCCAGGGAAGAGGTGGAAGCCGACCTTTCTGTGCCCCCAAAGTTAGAAAGTGAAGCTGGGAAGCGAGGCGGCCCACGTGTTGCTGGTACCAGGACTGCCGGCCTGAGTTAGACTCATTAAGATTCCTTTTCAATCTGCCCTGGGGTCCACAGGGCAAAGAGAAACCTGTGAACCGTGCAGGCAACTGGGGTGAGAGAAAGATTGGCAAGGAGCAGGTAGAAAGGCGGAGGTGGGGAGGAAGACAGGTGGAGTTGAGGGGAGACAGAGTGAGGAAGAGAGACGGTGAGGGAGGCAGAGGACCCCAGGCCAGCGCGCCAGGTCTGGATTCTTTAGCCAATCCATTCTAATGATGGCTCTTCCGTGTGCCCCTCCCTGCCTCCCCCAGGAGCGGGAATAATTACTGGAGATAATGATCATTTAGGGGGCAGGGGCACTTTTCATTAACCCCAGACCTGGCATCCAACTGCGCTTCCCGAGGAGTCTGACCCTGCCCCCATCCTGCGGGGCCCACTCCTGCCAGCCCCCACCCTGGGCCGTGCCACTGGCAAGTCCCTGTGCCTGTCTTCACCTTAATTCCTGGGTGAGTGACATTTAAGGGCGAGCTCTTCATTGGGCCATAACAATTTACAAGCCATGCAGTGGTGGGTTGTTCTGAGGCCCGCGGGGAGCGGTGGCCCTTTATCATCTGCCGGGGTGAAGGGGGCCAAGTGATGCATGGCTCCTCATTAAAGCTCTGCCAACAACACCAGGGAAGTAAAACATTTTAGCAACCCATTCACTTTTCATTTCCCAAGCCACCCTCCGTGTCAGGAAAGCCACTCCTGACTTAGGGCAGCTGGGAAGCACAGAGGCCTTTAAATGTCTTATTTATATCCTCCCATCCCTCCCTCGGGGCACCATCTAGGGCAGGAAGGCAGCAGGGCTTCATGCTGCCATCCCATCTCGCCCTGGAGAACAGTCACCCCAGGACCATCTCTTGCTGGGGTTTACAAAGCACTTGCGGCTGCCCCCCATCTCGCCCTGGAGAACAGTCACCCCAGGACCATCTCTTGCTGGGGTTTACAAAGCACTTGCGGCTGGGCACAGTGGCTCATGCCTGTAATCCCAGCACTTTGGGAGGCCGAGGAGGGTGGATCACCAGAGATCAGGAGCTGGAGACCAGCCAGACCAACAAGGTGAAACCCCGTCTCTACAAAAATTACAAAAATTAGCCGGGCATTGTGGCAGGTGCCTGTAGTCCCAGCTACTCGGGAGGCTGAGACAGGAGAATTGCTTGAACCTGGAGGCAGAGGTTGCAGTGAGCTGAGATTGCACCACTGCACTCCAGCCTGGGTGATGGAGCAACCCTCCATCTCAAAAAAAAAAAAAAAAGCGCTTGCATTCACTCACCGCATCTTCACTGAGTCCCCCAACCACTCAACATCTGTTGCTAGTAAGTGCAGAGGCTGGATTTGAACTTGGGTATCTGGGTGACATTTAAAGCCATACCTTCCCACAGAGAGGTGAGACCAAGCAGGGGAGGCTGAGGGGAGGTGACATGACCTAGGGTTGGCCCTAAAGCTGGCAGAGGTGTGGAATGGTGATGCCCCGAGTCCTCCCTGTGAGACAACCCATTTTTGCAGGAGAAGGTGGGGTGGGTGGGAGACAGAGTGAGCTTTCTTTCTCATCTCAGGCTTCGCTACCGTTATGTTCTCAGATTTTCTCTTTACATCTGTGCCTCTCTCTGGCTTGTCCTCTCTCCCTGCCTTTTCTTTTCCCCATCACCACGCCCCTTCTTCCTCCTTTTTGTCTATCTCCATCTCTTGGGCATTTTCTAGAGAAATAACCTGGTGAGGTGGGAAGAGGAAGTGTTGTGGCCTTAGCCTGTGAGCACCCAGCTTCACAATCAGCTGTGCCACCGCGGGCTGAGCCTGGACATCTCTGAGCTTCTTCTGTTTCTCATATGTAAAATGGGTCTAGGCCTGGCGCGGTGGCTCATGCCTGTGATCTCAGCACGCTGGGAGGCCGAAGTGGGCAGATCACCTGAGGTCAGGAGTTCGAGACCAGCCTGGCCCAGCTGGGCTTTTAAGGACACCAGAGAAACACTGATGAAGCCAGAGGTGGCAAATCACCGAATTGGAATTACCCTAGCCAACTGCAACAAAAAATCCCTGGAGGTGTGTGCTGACTTGATCAGAGGCACCAAAGAAAGGACTCTCAAAAGTGAAAGGACTGGTTCTGATGCCTCTCAAGACTGTGACAATCACTCTAAGAAAAAATCGTGGTGGGCCAGGCGCAGTGACTCACGCCTGTAATCCCAGCACTTTGGAGGCTGAGGCGGGCGGATCACTTGTGCCCAGGAGTTCACAACCAACCTGGCCAAAAATACAAAACCTGTCTCGACCAAAAATACAAATATTAGCCGGGTGTAGTGGTGGACATCTGTAATCCCAGCTACTCAGGAGGCTGAGGTGGGAGAATTGCTTGAACCCAGGAGGCAGAGGTTGCAGTGAGCCGAGATTGTGCCACTGCACTCCAGCCTGGGCGACAGAGTGAGACCTTGTCTCAAAACAACAGCAACAAAAACAAACAAACAACAACAATAAACTTGTGGTGAAGGTTCTAAGACGCAGAATCTCTTCCGGATAAGAACCCACAAGTGACTTGCACCACCGTTCCGAGGCGATCGGCTCGTCACTTCCATCCGTAACGTGCCCAGGAGTGAAGGCTGAAGTCACCGTTGCAGATGCTTAGCTCAACTATTTTAATCAATTGATTACCAGTTGTTAAAAAAATATAGCAGCCACCTCCTAGTGCTGTTGTTAGGATTGAACAATTGTACAGACAAAGGTTTCAAGCAGTCCCAGGCACAGGCTACACGCTCGATGATCATTCTCAGCTGTTGGAGCCCCTCCACCATGGGGATGGGGGGAAGGATGGGGGAGGGATGGGGGAGGGGCGGGGGAGGGGCGGGGCGAGGGGCGGGGCGAGGGAGGGGCGAGGGAGGGGCGAGGGGCGGGGGCGGGGGCGGGGGCGGGGGAGGGGCGGGGGAGGGGCGGGGGAGGGGCGGGGGCGGGGCGGGCGCGGGGCGGGCGCGGGGCGGGCGCGGGGCGGGCGCGGGGCGGGGGAGGGGCGGGGGATTGACTCAAGGCCTCCAGGCCTCAGGCCGGGGAGGAGGAGGGACCTGGTGTGTACCGGGTCATGAGGGGAGAAGGGCCATGGGTGGTGAGGGGCAAGGGCGGAGGGTACCCAGAGGAACAACCAAAGTCAGGACTGTCTTCTGAGGGGAAGGAAAAGAAAGTTTGCGCTGAGGCTGCCCTGCCTGGCTCCGCCATGTTGTCTTTCCTTCCTCCTTCCCTTTCTGCTCCACTCCTGAGGGAGAGACAGATGTGGAGAGAACCATTGTCAGGCACCCCGCTCACTGGGCAGGCCTCAGGACACCAACCATTCTTTTACGGCCTCCAGCCCTCTAGACAGGCTGGCCTAAGCCTCCATTGTGACAATGTGGTCACTGCTGAAGAAGGCAGCGCTGCATCCGCCTCAGACTGGGGCTCCCCGAGGACGGGGCTGCATCCCCCTCAGACTGGGGCTCCCAGAGGACGGGGCTGTGTCCGCCTCAGACTGGGGCTCTCCGAGGACAGGGCTGAGTCTCCTCCCTGGGAGTCACCTCATTTATCTCCTGGAATAAGACTGACCACTTGGGTGTTCTAGGGAGCGAAAGAAGGGTGTTCCATTTACTTAAAAATTTCTTTCTTCCTGCCAAGAGGTGGGCAGCGGGATAGAGCATGGAAGGGCCTGACAGAAACCGGAAAGACCTGGTGAGGGCCGTGGACTCCATGCCTGGTGGCCGGACTAATGGAGGTTATGCTGGGGACACCCTCTCTTCCCTGGTCCTGCCCCTGGCCCCAGCCAGCAGCTTTCCCAAGCCTGCACCAGCTTCTGGGGGCAAAAAGGAGTGTGGATGGCTCCCCAATGCCTAGCCTTCCTAGTGTTGGGGTTCAGGGGAGCCCTCAGCTCCCCTGAGAGGACGTTTCTCCAAGGTTCTTGGTCTCCTGCTCTCTCAAGAATGAGAGAGGGAACCCTGGCAAGTGCGCTCGCAAAGTAAATACCGGACCCCAAAAGTGTTTGCAGAAAGTGATTTATTTAGATAGAGAAAGAGAAAAAGAGGAAAAGAGAAAGCTTCCACGAGAAAGTGTGTGGAAGGGGACCCCAGAGGGGAAACCCAGGAGAGAGAAAGACAGCTTCCATGAAGAGAATGTTTGTGGAAGGGGGTCCAAACATGGAGTCCCAAAGGGGTGTGGAAGAAGGGGACTTTTAACCTGGGAGGAATTCCCGCCCTCTCCAACCCCCGCCCCCCGACGCCCATGAAAAGAGTTCCTTTAAACTTCTGCTGGAGTGATTGACTTTTGACCCTTTCCCTTGCCCTCAAAAATTAAAACAGAAACCCTTAAATCTCCCAGATGGAGAGGCATGGGAGGGGGACATGGCACTGGGAACTTCTTGCCCTTAAAACTAAACCCCCTTGTGGACCCAGCAGGAGAACACCTTCCCTGACTAGTACCCCTAGAGGGAAGCCCCCGCAGTGTGGAGTCTGAAAGACCATCTCCACACAAAAAACACAGGGATTTATTGAGCTTCAGGTGCTGCCCACTTCGTGTTTGTTGAATGAATAATTGCAAACTGGCAGGCCAGTTCCTCCCCTAGTCAAGACCACTCTCGTCTGCCAGCCTCTGTCTTCCCAAAGCCTGCAGCGCCAGCCGGTGTCCCCCAGTCAGCCCCGCCGCACATTCTCTCCACCTCTCTGTCCCCTCCTGGAACTCAAGCCTGGCCTCAACTCCAGGCCTCAACCCTGTTGCTCATTCACAAATGCCCAGGCTCCACCACCAGAGACCCTGGTTTAATTGGCTGGTGGTGGGCAGGCCATTGATTCCTTTTCATTTCCCAGGTCATGATAACACGCCTGCTAGCAAAGCTGGGAGCCCAGGGTTTAGGCTATGGGCTCCTCCAGAGGAAGGGGAGCTACCTTTTATCTTTAAAGCCCAGCGTCTAGCACTGTGCCTGGCTCATAATAGGTGCTCAATAAATGTTTGTTAATCAATGACTGCCTAACAGATACGGGCCATCCCCTTCCTGGAGGTACCTGAAGGTACTCAGGACTCAAGTCACTGTTCCTCTCCAGCAGGCGAGGCAATGATTAACAGCTTCTTTAGACCAGACACAGTGGCTCACACCTGTAATCCTAGCACTTTGGGAGGCCAAGGTGGGCGAGACCAACCTGGCCAACATGGTGAAACCCCACCTCTACTAAAAATACAAAAGATTAGCTGGGTGTGGTGGCAGGTATTTGTAATCTCAGCTACTCAGGAGGCTGAGACAGGAGAATCACTGAACCCAGGAGTGGAGGTTGCAGTGAGCTGAGATCACGCCACTGCACTTCAGCCGGAGCAGCAATGCGAGACTCTGTCTCAAAAAAAAAAAGCTTCTTTCTGTTGCCAGACACAACTGGGTTCAAATTCTGCCACTCCTCAATCTTAGGCAAGTCGAGCCTCGGTTTCCTCATCCACCAATGTGTCTCATAACAGCGCCTCCCTCACAGAGTTGTTTTGAGGATGGAGAACACGTCTGTGAAGGCTTAGGCTTAGCTCGGGCGGTCTGTGTTAACCTGGGTCCTGGAAAAGAACAGATGGATCATTCAAACTGTTCAGGAGTTTACCAAAGGGGTCTTTTGCATAGATATGGGCTAGATTGAAGAAAGCAATAAGGAACAGTGCCGAACGCCTGGGCCGACCACGCTGGGGAGCTGGCCATCCATAGGCCTAGAGAGGCTGGGGGAGGAAGCAGTCAAAGGAACCCAGAGACAAAACTATGCTGTAAGCTGGGCACGGTGGCTCACACCTGTAATCCCAGCACTTTGGGAGGCCGAGGTAGGTGGATAACTTGAGGTCAGGAGTTCGAGACCAGTCTGGCCAAGCTGTTGAAACCCCGTCTCTACTAAAAATACAAAAATCAGCTGAGTGTGGTGACAGGCACCTGTAATCCCAGCTACTTGGGAGACTGAGGTGGGAAAATCGCTTGAACCTGGGAGGTGGAGGTTGCTGTGAGCTGAGATCGTGCCACTGTACTGCAGCCTGGCCAAGAGAGTAAGACTCTGTCTCAAAAAAAAAAAAAAAAAAAAAAAAGCTATGCTATAGGAGAGGGGTTGTTACAGGTACCATGGAGATTGAGGAAGCAGCCACTGCCATCCCAGAATATCTACCCAACCTCACTCACCTTCCTCCCTCCGGTCTCCCACTGGTGCCTCCCACTCCCATTGGGTAACACCATCACTATCCAGAGGAGGTCCCGGGATGCAATCCACAGAGTCTGCCTCCCTGGGCACCGTGCAGGGCAGAAGAGGGTGGAGCAGGGGTTTGGAGGAGCAAACAGAAGGCCTCCAGCATGGACATAGGCCAGCACTGATTAAAATATTTAACTGTATTGTATGCACACGCAGGGTCTCCCCGGCATAGCAGACGACGCAGGGGCGGGACCAGGTCCTCACAGCAGGTGCAGCAGGTGCCCCGTGCCTACTGGAGGAAGAAAGGAGTCTGTCTTTGCACCACAGCACACTTCCATGTTCAGCCACAGGCGTTCAAGCTTTTGACAAGCCATCAAATAGCTTTTCCATAGCTAGCTTCATTAAAATGGAAGCACATTGCTCTAGTATGCAGATGGGGCCACTTTATTACTTTTTAATTTGTTTACAGAAAGCTCACGTTTGGTGTACACCATCTTCGCAAATAGTAACAAATGGGCATGTTTGCTGCCTCCAAAGCCGTGGTGTCCCTGGATAAATAGGCCAAAACCGTGTTGGAGCACTGCGCTTGGTTACTCTTAATAGAATCTGATACGCTCTTCAAAATGTGCGGAAGGCTGGGGGGAAGGGGCCAAAGTGTGTGTGGCCTGTGGCTTCGGGTGACTCTGGTCCCTCTCTGTGCTCTCTTTTTCAATCTACACAGTAAGTGACCAGGGCCGAATGGAGCCTTGGCAGCTCTCCTATTCCACGACTTCATGATTTCTCTACCATTACCACCCTGGAAGCGACAAACCTCTGTGAATCACCGCCTCCCAACTCCCAAAGGAACCCCTGTTCGCTCAAATGAGATAAAACTTACAAACTACCAAATGCATTTTGAAAATGGGTCAAATTGAATGAAGAATACTTAACGGAGCCTAACTATTCAAGTGACAGTTAAACACTCATACAATAGCCCCCTAAAGCACGAATATTCTCAAACTGGTCAGGACCCTTGAATTCCAGTTTCATTCCTTATTAGCTGTGCAATGTTGCTTAACCTCTCTGTGTCTCAGTTTCCTCACCGGTAAAGTGGGCGTAATAATGATACCCTCCACCTCGGGTTGTTGGGGGGATTGGATTATTTTTTTGCGGTTTTTTTTTTTTTTTTTTTTGAGGCAGAGTCTTCCTTGTCACCCAGGCTGGATTGCAGTGGTGCGATCATGGCTCACTGCAGCCTTGAACTCTTGGGCTCAAGCAATCCTCCCACCTCAGCTTCCCAAGTAGCTGGGACTACAGGCGCGCACCGCCACTTCTGACTACACTTTTTGAAGATTTTTTAGAGATGGGGGTCTCACTATGTTGCCCAGGCTGGTCTCAAACTCCTGGCCTCAAGAGATCTTCCTGCCTCAGTCTCCCAAAGTGCTGGGATTGCATGCATGAGGCGCTGCACCTGGCCAGGATTCGATTCTTATAACCATTCAGAGCAGGGTAGCACCAGCAAGCAGTCAGTAACTGCTAACTACTGTCACTAGCCCTGCGCATGGTAGCAGTAGTACTTCCGTTCAAGAGAAAGGACCTGGGACTATCCCTGCTACATAAAGTGGCCCATTCAGCAGAACGTGCCTATCCTGACCACACCCAAGGAAGGACGCTTGCCCTTCAAGACACTTTCTATCACACTTCCCCGGTTTCATTTTTTCAAGGCACTCATCAACGTGTGAAAAAAAACCTTTTAATTTATCTTCCTATTTATTGTCAGTCTCTCTCCCTCTCTCTATGGGCTCCACGATGGCAGGGACCTCGTGTGTTATGCATGGCTATCTCCCCGGTGCCTAGAACAGCATTGGGCAGTTTCTCCATAAATATTTGTCGAATGAATGAACGTCTACATCCACAAAGTGTGTGGTGTCGACCAGCCATGAGCTCTGGGAACTAAGATGCTTGTTACAAGGGCATTGGTCAAGGGTGGGCCCATGTGGAAGCCACAGTACACACAGGCACACCCAACCTCTGAAGTCTGAATTCTTGGGACTACACATTAACTGGATGTTTGTTTTAACTTTTTTTTTTTTTTTTTTGAGATGGAGTTTCACTCTTGTTGCCCAGGCTGGAGTGCAATGGCACGATCTTGGCTCACTGCAACCTCTGCCTCCCACATTCAAGCAATTCTCCTGCCTCAGCCTCCCAAGTAAGTATCTGGGATTACAGGCATGTGCTACCACGCCCGGCTAATTTTGTATTTTAATAGACATAGGTTTCACCATGTTGGTCAGGCTGGTCTCAAACTCCTGACCTCAGGTCATCCGCCCCTACTCAGCCTCCCAAGTGCTGGTATTACAGGCATGAACCACTGTGCCTGTTTTAACTTTTAAGCTAAAACAAGATCAGAAAAGAATGCAAGGAACAAAACAATATCTTAATCCTTTATCTCCTGGGCCTCCCCTCCAGGGGCCTGGGATAAGGTGACATCTTGTCCTGAAAAAGGGTTCCCAGGGTGCAGAGGCTCTGTGGTGAAGAGGGTATGTCCTTTTGGGTGACCAGCATGTTACAGTTTAAAGAGTTATCTTGGAGCCATCGCCCCACCTGACAGCTCCTTGTGAGGATGGAAAGCCCCATGCCCTCTAGGTGTCATTGCCCGATTTTACAGATGTGGAAGCGAAGGGAAAAGGCAGAACTGACTCACCCTTCTGACAGCCTACCCAGGGCTCCTGCCGATAATACCTCATGGCCTACTCAGAAGGAAATATTAATAACCCTGCTAAGGCAAGGAACAGGATGTGTGCATTTCAATTAAATGTTCAACTACAGGAGAATGAAACTAAAAGGAATGGGCTATTCTCAGTTAACTAGTGTATTCTGTTAGCCAGAAACACACACATACACACCGCCTCCCACAGTCTGGCTGGAAGCATACCTTAAAGGTCATCCCATTGGGTGCCCTCAGAATTTCAGAAAGTATATGTCTCTAATTGATCACTTGAGCAAAGATGCAGGAGCCGACATGATAAAATAAAAAGGCCACTTCTCTTGAGAAGCATTCAAAGGCATTCTTTTATTATCACTGACAGTAATAACACTCAACACTTAATAAGTTTGCACTAACTATGTACCAGGTACTGTTTTAAGCCCTTCAGACCACAGCAACCTTGTGTTGTATTATTTTCTCCACTTTTTTTTTTTTTTTTTTTTTTTAGATGGAGTCTCATTCTTTCTCCCAGGCTGGAATGCAGTGGCTCAATCTTGGCTCCTTGCAACCTCTACCTCTGGGGCTCAAGCAGTTCTCCTGCCTCAGCCTCTCAAGTAGCTGGGACTAGAGGCACATGCCTGACTAATTTTTATATTTTTAGCAGAGATGGGTTTCACAATGTTGGCCAAGCTGATCTCAAACTCTTGACTTCAGGTGATCCACCTGTCTCAGTATCCCAAAGTGCTGGGATTACAGGCATGAGCCACTGCACCCGACCATTTTCCCCACCTTATAGATGGGAACACAGAGGCACAGAGAAGTGAAGGGACATCCTCAAGATAACAAAGCTGGTAGGTGGCAGAGCCAAGATTCAAATCCAGGTAGACAGTCTCCTAGGCTCATATTCTTACAGCATGTTGTCTCTCCAAGGGGAAAAAAATCTTAGAAAAAATTTCTTTTCCTGAGACGGGGTCTCGCTATGTTGCCCAGGCTGGAGTGCAGTGGCTATTCACAGGCGCGATCCCACTACTGATCAGCACGGGAGTTTTGACCTGCTCCGTTTCCAACCTGGGCTGGTTCACCCCTCCTTAGGCAACCTGGTGGTCCCCCGCTCCTGGGAGGTCACCATAATGATGCAGACACCTGATCGGCATAGCACACTACAGCCCAGAATTCCTGGGCTCAAGCGATCCTCCCACCTCAGCCTCCCGAGTAGCTGGGACTACAGGCACGTGCCACCGCGTCCGGCAGGAATTTTTTTTTAAAGTAAAAATATACAGTATGGTATGGTTTGGCTCTGTGTCGCCACCCAAATCCCGAGTGTTGGAGGTGGGGCCAGGTGGCAGGCGACTGGATCATGGGGGTGTTTCTAATGGTTTAGCAGCATCCCCCAGTGCTGTCTCATGAGATCTGGTTGTTTGTGTGGCACTTCCCCTTTGCCCTTTCTCTCCTGTTGCCATGTGAAGAGGTACTTGCTTCCCGTTCACCGTCCTGAGACCTCCCAGCCACGCTTCCTTTACAGCCTGCAGAACTGTGAGTCAATGAAACCTCTTTTCTTTGTTAACAACCCAGTGTTAGGTAGTTCTTTATAGCAATGTGAGAACAGACTAATACATAGTAATATTGGTAAGAATCTATCTTATTGCTAAAATTTTAAATCACAGAGATAATTATTAGTAGTGAAAGCTCATGACTGCCCTGTTGGCTGCAAAACCTTCCACTTGCATTATCAGCAAGTGCGGCTACAGAAGATGGCCCATCATTTTGGCTGGTGGACATGATGGAAAGAGCGTTTGGGTCACGGTTATAAAACATGTGTCCCAGCATGATTATTCCTGGATCTCAGAAATGACACACACATCTCACCCCTGCTCTCCTTTTACATATAAAGTATGTGAAGCCCAGAGAGGTTAGGTGACTCACCAGAGGTCACACAGCAAGTTATGGGGAAACCTAACCACTCAATTCAATGAATGCTTAATATCACATCTACCATTTGATTAAGTTCTGTTCTTTGCATTAGAAGCCAGAGAGAAGCCCGAGGCCAGATTAGGATGAGCCAAGTTAGCCGGCAAAGGGCCAGAACCAGCTCCTTCCAAGGTCCCAGTCACAGCCCAGGGCTATTTTCTTCCTAAGTGCAACTGCTGCTGTGGGGTAGTCACTTAAGGGTTTTAGCCCTTGGCTCTCCTCAGGAGAGGAAAAAGGAAAGACTGGAGGCCTACTGATCCTTTTGTTTGAGGGCCAATGAATACCTTGCACCTTTCACAAACTTCCAAATAACCCTCTGCCTTCCAGTAATTCTAGGAGAATGGAAATTGACTCCCACCTGCCTCTTCTAACACCATTCAAGCTAATGGCTTGGGGAGAGGCCAGGGATCGCTTCTCTGTGTGCCTGCAGCCTCTCCTCCTCCTCCTCCTCACAGACCCGGGATATTGATCATCTCTATCAGTGATGACGCAGGACTGGGTGGGGAGGAGGCCACAGCCCTGCAGGGGAACCTAAAGACAGATCTCTAGCCATGCAACTGGGAAGTGGGGAGCGGAGGAAGGGGGCCCGGGAGCCCCTCCGAGGGTCTGTGCTGGAGGCTTTCCAGTGAGGCGACAGCAGCTTATAACAGCTAATTTCCTTCCCTTTGCTAGAACCAAAAATCCACAGGGTTTTCGCTGCATATTTGTGTATCTGGCACTCTCTGCTCGCCTCCCCTTGGGGACCATAAGAGATGCAGAGGAAAGAAACAACATGGTCTTCCATAATTTCAAAGTCAGTTCCAGAGTTAATAATTAATTAAGAGCTGGGGGCGGGGTGGAGGCCTCGATGTGGAAGGCCCACTCTATGCAGCATAGAGCAGCCCCTCCGGGAACAGCTTCTGGGACTCAGGAGAAAAAAAGTGCGCTGGGGATCGAAGATGCTGAGGTTGCTTCCCCACTGTGGAAGGCTTCCCCTGGGACCCCAGGTTTCCGTAGTACCCACGCCTGTGGGCTCCCACCCCAGGATGGATGGGGATGGAGGTGGGAAGAACTGGAGAACAATCTCTCCCACTGCTCTCCAGAGCAGGCACCAGCCACATCAGAGCACCCAGTAGTCCCACAGTCTCTGAGGAGGGCAGCATAGCTGCTTCAGAGGGAACAGGAAGGCTTCTCACCTTGGAAGATGGCAAAAACCACTAACCTCTGAGGAGGGTTCCAGACCAGCAGCCATGCCAGTTGGAAATCTAATAGTCCCAAATGCCTGTGTGATTTTGTTTTTCATTCTTTTGGTCCTAGAAGACTATCTCCCAGACTAGGAGCTCCCTGAAGACCAGGGCCTCTGCCACCTGACTGGAAGCTCAATCAGTTCTTGTCCGAGCTAGATCGTGAGGGGACTGGGAAGCCACAGGGAGGATACTAGGCAGGTTTTGCCCCAAAAAGGTGGAGTGGGGTGTGGACAAGATCACTGCCTTGAAACATCTGAAGGGCGGTCCTCTAGGCATGGAGTTCACACCTAGCCCAACGAGAAAAGCTAGGAGGAATGAGGGATGGCATGAGGGACTCAACCTGGGATCCGAAAAAGGGTGAACTTTCTGGAAGTGGGTCAGCGAGAGGCAGTGAGCCTCCCACTGCAGGGGGAGCTTCCTGGGAGGGGCCCGGAACACAAGGTGGTGGTCAGACCTGGCGGCTGTTCCGATCCTTACCAAGCCCAAGAGTCAGTCTGTGATGGACAGATGTTCCGGTCTCTTCCGCTCCTACACCTAGAGCTGCCCCTCCTGACCACACAGAGAGGGACCAGAGGCAAATGTGCATGAGGACACAGGGACCCAATTCCAGCCAGGGAGGCGACCAAACAAATCAATCAGGCAAACAGCCACAGGCAGAGGATGGACACGGCGGCGGCTGGTGTGGGGCTCTGTCTCCCTCTTTGCCACCCCATGGCCTGGAGGACAGTCCCAGTGTCTGCCAGCTGAAAAGGCTAATAAATAGGAAAATCAGTCTTCCCTACTGATCAAGGGAGAGTTCTATTCTCTCCACCGCAGGGGAGCGAGGCCTCAGCTCACCTTGTGTGCTACAGGAGACCCACTCCTTCTTCACAAGGAAAATGGGGCAGCACAGAGCAGGACAGTGACTTGCCTGCAGCCACACAGCTCACGTGGCTGGTAAGACGAAGGGGCGGGGCAGAGCTCAGGACTCCTTTCCTACTGACAGCCAGTATTCTTTCTCCTGCCCTTGCCTGCCCCTTTGTCTTACCATCTGCTCCTGCAGCAATCGGGAGTCCTTTTAAAACATATGTTCATCTCAGGCAGGTCCCAAAGTGGATGGAGAAATGATATATATGTTCTTTGCTGGCCCGGGAAGAGCTGGAAGAATGAGCTCTTGACATTTCTGGGATATTAGAAGCATTCCTGGGACGTGTGGTCTCCATGCTTCCTCCCCCCAACACGTTCTCTCCGGGGCACTGGGGAAGCTCGGTATTTGTCATTCTTCTCCTCCCTGTGCCCATCTGCTTCCTTCCAGGAGCCCCTCTGCACCTCGAAGGCCAGGCTAGCTCCTCTGGCTCCTGGTGGGCTGTTAACAAGGAACTTGGAGGCCAGAGCCCTATGCACACTGCTGAGGAGCCCAGGGTGTGTTGAGCAGGGACCATGACTTCTCCCCACTTGTGAGTAAATCCTGGAGACCAGGAACTAGTTTTAGAACGAATCCACATCTGAATCCAGATCCCTGAAGTCCACCCTCTTTCACCCATCAAAGCAGACAGCTCGGACCCACAGACTTGGCCCCTCCTCCACTACCCAACACTAAGGCCGGAGACTGGACGCAGTGACCTCTGGGGATCCCTTGCCTGAAGTTTCTGGCTCCATCAATCACAGGGAGCTGGAGAGGGAGAGCAGATTTCCCTCCAGGACTCCCAAGGATACCGACCTGGGCACACACGCTAAAGTCCTCGCAGCAGCGCGTTCACGTGCTCCAGAGCAAGGCCTGCCGCCTCCACTCTCCTCCCCAATCCCTGCCCCCTCCTCTCAGACCCAGGGCAATTTCCCTACAAGTGTGCTCACGCTGGGCCCTCTGAGCCACGGCGCCAATTGACTGGATTTCAATCAGAAATCCATCTCCCTTAAGGACCGCTTTGGATAAAAGCAGAAGTAACCTACAATCTAGATGCTGATGCCAAGCCATAACGGGGGAGCCAGAGAGAAGCCCGGCCCAACTGCGGCCCCAGCCCCCAGCCAGGGCAAAATCAGGACTCAGCTCCCAGGGCCTGAGGAAAAGAGGGCAGGTAGCCTGTGCTGCCTCCATCTCAGCCACCAGCCGCCACTGGCTAAACCCTCGAGCCTGCCGCTGGAGTTAGCCGGCTGCTAGACGTTTTAACAGTTGGCCAGCGGCGGGGAGCCAGCCTGGCACTCCTGGGCAGGCCCTCTGTGTGTTTCCCAGAGTGTGCGCAACAAGGGCCCTTATAGGCCGGCTAAGGAGGGTCTGGGTGTCCTTAAGAGCCAGGAGGAGCCGCCGACTCAGCACTTGTCTCCACCTACCAACGCTGAACCTTGTCGCCAGCTGCCGCTTCTGCCACTGGGTCCTGTTTGGCTATATTCCGGTCAGGAAAGGGTCACTCCTAGAAAGCGGGGCTGCTCCAATGCCCTCGCCCCCCAGACCCCGCACCGCGGGCAGAGGCTGTGCTGTAGGGACAGGAGGGACCCCGCAGAGTGCTGTGGCTCTGGTGCGCAGCACGGACAGCCTCCCTTGTAAATAATGCACGCCTCCCGGGCCGGGCTGCAGCAGGTAGTGTATCAAAGTAATATCGCGCTGCGAATTGCAGTGTAATCGCCATAATTTAGGGCCCCGTGGGTGAGCACGTTTCGGAAAGGCTGCGCGCCCGGACGGGCAAGGTGACTGGAGCGTCTGCGCCGGCTTTGACCTCTGGATTTCCTCCAAGCTAAGTGAGCCCATAAAAAATGGAGAAGCCCAGGCTGTCTCTCAGCAAATGGGGTGTGGGCAGAGAGATTGTATTATCTATCCAGACCCAGCGAGATGGATGCACCTGCCGGGAGAAAAGCGATGTCACTGCGCGCGCAGCCCGGCAAGTTGGGTGTCCGCGTGCGGCGCCCATCCTCTCCCAGGTGGCCGAGAAGGCCGGGCGATGTGTCAGCTGCGCCCTGCCAGGAGCTAGATGTTTTCATTAGGACTTGGGCGGCCCCTGCCGTGAGCTGGCGGATCCGTGCCTCCCACCGGCTGCTCAGCAACCACCTTTCAGGGTCCCCAGAATCTGACTGTGCCGTGGCCGCTCCTCCTCCTTCCTCTTGTGTTGGGAAGTTGGGGTATTGATATTCCTGCCCAGGACCTCCTGGGGGGCCTGCTGCCCACTCCCCTCCCCCAGTTCTGCCAGGGAAAGTCATTCTGTGGTGGAGAGATGATAGCAGGAAATGTATTTTCAGGCTTCCTTCTAACTTCTTGATGGGAGCCAGCTGGAAGCTCAAAAACTGTGTTGTCCCTCTGTGCTCTGCTCCTGGTGACCTAGAAGGCGATAATCGTGAGCCTCTCTCAGGAAAGACAAAGAAATGGAAAAACTTATTAGACGCTGCAGCGCTGTCACATTGCATTAGCAGAGAGTCTTGTGTCTGCGGCCCCACCTCCGTGCCAGGGAGGCTGTTTTGTGTATCTTTAGAAGCCCCCGTCCCCACCCCCACCCCATGCCTAATTCCCTGGACCCAGGAGTTACCAGTTCCTCCTCACCCATCTCTAAATCATTTTATGTCTCTCAGCGAAGAGCCTCGGCAAGACACCCAGCCTTCCTAGTCTGAGAATCTGCTGATATTCCCCAGCCCTGTTCCATACCCCACTCCAGCTTTTTTTTTTTGCTTGGGTGGTGGGCTCCGAGCTAGTAGGGACCTTGTAAACCAGCAGTTCTGGTTAAACAAGCCAGAGTGCATCCTTACCGCAGAACATTCTGCAGCAAGAATGAGGGAGATTTATGTGTATGTGGACATGGAAAGATGTCCAGGATGTATTGTTAAACAGAAAAAGCAAGTTGCAGAATAGCATGTAAAGTACAGTCTCATTTGTGCTACATTTTAAATAAAGGCTATATATACTCACATGCTTGCATATGCATAGAAAATGTCTGGAAAGATAAAAAGGGACTGTTAGCAATGCTTGTCCCATGGGATGAGGAGAAGCAGAAAGGGACTTTAACCTCTCATCTTACATTATGTACTGTTACATTTTTTTTTTTAACAATTGCATTACTTTCGTAATTTAAACATAAATCTTTCCCCCCAGGAAAAAAAAAAAAAAACCAGCAATCTCTCAGCCAAGCCCCTTCTTATGAAACTGAGGCCTGGAAAAGGAAAATGACTTCCCCAAGTTGCACAGCACTTATGGCTTAGCCTCAGCCCTGGTCCTGCCCTCTCCTCACCCCAGGCACACAGCTCTGCCAGCCAGACCTGCCAGACCCATGAGGGAATCATGGACCCCCACCCTTTCCAGAGCAGGAAGGGCCCCTGACTGGGGTGTGACCTTACTTGAGGGAATAGTCAGATAAAGGCAGGGGATCCCAAGATAAGAGTTAGAGATAGATTTGAAACCTGGCTGGATGGCCTGCACATGCCCATGACCTTATCCAACCACCACCAGCCCAGTCTTCTGACATAGCTGGCCTCTCTTGGTCCAGGCATGGCCAGGGTAGGGACTGAAGGGTCCTGCCTAGCGTGAGCTACCATCTTGATTTGTCCAGGACTGAGAGGTTTCCCATGACATGGGACTTTCATTGCTAAATACTGGGCAGTGCCGAGCAAACGGGAACAAGTTGGTCGCCTTTGTCTTGCCAGACATGTCTGCAGCAATCTGCTAAGAGTCTGGCAAGATTCTAGAAGGTTGTCTCTGGGTAAAGACAGCCAGTCCCTGCTCTGACTTTTCTGAAAAGTATGAAGCTGCAAGAGTTAATTTACATTTTGTCAGTTGTGCTTTCTCCTTGCATTCATACACACACACACGCACACACATGCACACACCCCTCCTAGTCTCCCTTAGTCTGCTGAGAGGCATGTCCGCCGGGGCCCAGCGATACCACCCAGAGCCCACTGACTCTCTTTGAGCAACATAATCCTCAAGAAATTCTAGAGCCTATAATTACACATGGGATTCGGAGCAATTTCTCATCTCTCCCTCCCCACCCCAGGAGACAAAAAGGAAATTTCACACCCTAGTGAGCCCAGCTCATCTTTTCCTCTTTGATGCCAGCCTGGGGTTAAAAAGCAGGGACAGACAACACACGCCTCCTCTGGGGCCTGATTCCTCTGCTGATTTTGAGATTCAAAGCATGCATCTTAAAGATCATAATCTGATTGTGCTATGCCCGCCTTCCCGGCCGATTAATGGCCTCCTTGCTTCCGCACTGCAGCACCCGGTGCTCTGCAGAAAGCCACCTCCCACACCCCAGCCCCACCTGAGTCTGGCAACATGGAGGAGAAAAGGCTAAGGCTAAGCAGGGGACTTGGCAGGGAAAGAACAGAGGTCTGAGTTCAAGTCCTAGTCCTGTCTCTAGCTAGCTGTGTGACTTTAGATAAATTATTTCCCCTCTCTGGTCTTTGATTTCCTCACCGTGAAATGAAGGTGTTGACCTACATGGTCTCTAAGGCCCTTTAAACCCAATAAACCAGACTTCCTTGGTTAAATCCTGGTTCCTCCTTCTAGGTGGGTAAATTTGGGCAAGTTTCTCAACTTTCCCATGCCTCTGTCTTCATCGACCTCATTGTTGTAGTAAGAATTAAGTGAGTTCACATTTTTAAAGTGCTTAAAACAGTGCCTGGCACATGTCAAAGCACTTGTGACAGGGATATTCGTGCTCCATCTTTATATACCTGGCACTCACTAGTCCCACGCCTGGCTCTTGGACTCCCAAGTACCTGTGGTTCTCTGCCCTGCCTGATGGGTTTCTTTGATTCCCACACCCCTACCCCCATCACTCCAGTGTCCTTGCCCTGAGCTCCATGCAGGCTGGAAGAGCAAGGAGTTTAAATGGCTCAGTGTAGCCCTCAACCTGATGACTGAAGTGAGTTGGCATATAAATACCCCAGCGGTCCCTCTGAGATAGCTCTGAGGCTTCTGCACAGCCTCACAGAGATGCAGAGAATTGAGCCCTGTACCCAGGAGGCTAACTGCTCATTCACACACTTTTATTGGCTTCCTTCCTGCCCCTGGGTTCCCCACCCAGTGCTCCCCAGGATCGCCCTCCAATAAACAGCTTGCACCCAAATCCTTCCCTCAGTTATTACTCTGTGCTAATGCACTTTACAAATGTACTTTCGTTCTTTTTTTCTTTTTCTTTCTTTCTTTTTTTTTTTTTTGAGACAGCATCTCACTTTGTCATCCAGGCTGGAGTGCAGTGATGCAATCATAGCTCACCACAGCCTCCAATTCCTGGACTCAAGAGATCTTTCTACCTCAGCCTCTCAAGTAGCTAGAACTAAAGGCATGAGCCACCATCTTTGGCTAATTTTTAAATTTTTTGTAGAGGTGGGGTGCTACTATGTTGCCCAGGTTGGTCTCGAGCTCCTGGCCTCAACTAATCCTCCTGCCTCAGCCTCTCAAAGTGCTGGGATTACAGGGATGAGCCACTGTGCCTAGCTTACCTTCGCTCTTCACAACCACCTGAGAAGTGAGTGTGATTGTGCCCATGTTACAGAAATGGAAACTGAGGCCTATGGAGGCTAAATGCCTTGCCCAAGACCACACAGCAGGTGAGTGGTGCAGCTGGGATTTGAAGCCACGTCTGTCTGACTCCACAGGTTCTACATCTTCATCCGTCTCCTCTTTTCCCTCGGAGGGGCTGGATCCTGCTTCACAGATGGAAACCTCATTGCTTCAGAGGTAGAGCAGCAGCTCCTTTGCTCCAGGCAGAGAGCAGAGGCACAGAGCTAGGGCCATCTGTGATGATTTTCTCCTTTTCCAGTCACACTCACAGAACCCTGGGGTGGCACAGTCCCAGGCAGAGCAATCCGGCACTTGGTAGCACAGTCCCAGTTTACATGCAAACATGTGGAGACCCTTGGGAGAAAGTGGCCTCCCAAAGTGCCAGCATTGGATGGAGCTGCTGCCTGCCCCAAGGGGGTGCAGCACTTCCTGGTCCCCAGCTGAGCCCCCCTCTCAGCCCCTACAAGTGTGCGCTGATGGCAAGAGCAACAGGCCATATGCCTGAGAGCCAAGCCTCACATCCTCCCCTCAGCGTAGAGAGCTCACTTCAGACCTGCCCTTATTACAGCTGCTGGCTTTATACGTATCAATAGCTTTTATATGCACATGGTTCCAAATTCACAACAGCCTTCCTCTTTTCCCTGTGCCCCAGCTTCCCTCCCTGAAGACAACAGCCACTGTCACTGATCTGCTGTGAGCCCTTCCAGAGATAGTCTACCCACAGACAAGCGCCTAAATGCAGTCATTCCAGACACATTATTTTTCTCTAGAACAAAATGTCTTGGAGATCTTTCTGTGTGAGTAGAGAAAAAACTTCCTAATTCCTTTTTAAAGCTATATAGTATTCCAGTGTATTTATGTCCCATAATTGATTTAACTAGTTCTCAGTGAATGGAAATTTGAGTTATTTCCGATTATTTGCTAATACAAATCTTGTACATAACTTACTTTACACACTTGGAAATATAAGTATAGGAAAAATAGCTAGAGATAGAATTACTGGGACAAGAGAAATACACATTTATAATTTTAAAAGATATGACACGGTCGGGCACGGTGGCTCACGCCTGTAATCACAGCACTTTGGGAGGCCAAGGCAGGCAAATCACCAGGTCAGGAGTTCGAGACCAGCCTGGCCAATATGGTGAAACCCCATCTCTATTGAAAAATACCAAAATTATCCAGATGTGGTGGTACACGCCTGTAGTCCCAACTATTCAGGAGGCTGAAGCAGGAGAATTACTGGAACCTGGGAGGCGTAGTTTGCAGTGAGCCGAGATCACGCCATTGCACTCTAGCCTGGGTGACAGAGTGAGACTCTGTCTCAAAAAAAAAAAAAGATATGACAAACGGACCTCCAAAGGTGTTGAATCATTTCCTCTCCCACCAGTTATGTGCTGTGCTGACACCCAACTACATGCCAGGCTTGTGAGTGTATTATTGTCTCTGGTCTCACTATATTCCTGGCGGGGGTGGCACTATTATCCTTATTTGATGAGAAAATTAAGAGAGTTCAATTTTGCCCAAGAAGACCCAATAAACCTTTTATTGGGTATTTCATTACATGCTAGGGTCTGTGCTTTGCATTTGTTATCTTATTTAACCTTTACGATGACACTATGAGGTGGGTACTTTTACTATCACCGCCCATCTTACAGGTGAGCCTAGTGTTGGGACTCAGAGAGGTTAAGTACTTTTCCTAGCATCACACAAGCAGTGGTAAGTGGCAGAGCCAAATGTGAACTTGGGCTCTCCCTGCTCCCACCAGGAGTCCATCACTGGCTTCCTGTTTCCTGCCTTATGTGTGCCTCAAACTCCTCTGGTTTGGGGGTTGGGGGGGTTGCACAAAGCAGAGTCCCCTGGGGGCATTAGACAGAAAATTGAGATGTCAGCGATTGGTAGAAGGGAAGTGCCGGAAAGGACAGTGAAAGGGCCGGGGAGGGTGGGGCTGGAATATGAGGGGTGGTTCTGGTTGCCTCGATATTTGGGGGAGGTGGGGCTGCTGGGATGCTAAATTGTCGTACTCTGCGTGGGATGTTCTCACACAACAAACTGTCCCCCACATGTCCACAGTGCCCCCTATTGAGAAACTCCGGATTTCATTTTGCAGATGCAGAAATAAGGGGAGGATCCCCTTGGAAAAGGTATAGGAGTTCTGCATTGGAGGCAAAGCGAGGATGAGAGATCACTCTGCCGACTCCAGGACCAGCACTCTGAACTCTGCGTGGGGCTGCCTCCTGCACACACTTGAAACAACGAGATCCAGACCAAGCAGCTTAGTGTGTGTTGGCAGGGGAGGAGAGGCTCATTTATCAAGCACCTGCTGTATACACAAAATGACAAAATCACCCAGGCTGGGGGGCAGTGGCTCAGTCTCGGCTCACTGCAACCTCTGCCTCCTGGGTTCAAGTGATTCTCTTGCCTCAGCCTCCCAAGTAGCTGGGATTACAGGTGCCCACCACCATGCTGGCTAATTTCCATATTTTTAGTGGAGACAGGGACTCACCATGTTGGCTAGGCTGGCCTCAAACTCCTGACCTTAGGTGTTTCACCCATCTTGACCTACCAAAGTGCTGGGATTACAGACGTGAGCCACCACGCCTGGCCAGAGGGTTCTTATAAGATTAAATGAATATAAGCAAAGCTTTTAGGACTGTGCTTGGCATGGAGTGCAGCACTCTGCAGCATAACTATTATTATGGTGACCTTAGTTGTCTTCATCCCTTCAAAATCTTCCCAACGCACCATAAATGCCTTCTCTGATTAACCAGAATGCACGTTGC
>CAUYLG010048551.1:0-36892 GCA_963573385.1 Cacajao melanocephalus
AGCTAATAATACTGTATCCAACAAAGCTGTCCTTCAAGTATGAAAGGGAGATAGTCTTCCCCAGACAAACAAAAACAGAATTTACCACCGTCAGACCTATCTTCCAAGAAATGCTAATGAGAGTTATTCAATCTGAAAGAAGAAAAGCACTAATGTACAGGATGAAAACCATCAAGGTACCATTGACTTTCTTCACAGAATTGGAAAAAACCACCTTAAACTTCATATGGAACCAAAAAAGAGCCCACATAGCCAAGACAATCCTAAGCAAAAACAAACAAACAAAAAAAAACCACACACACACACACAAATAAACAAACAAACAAACAAACCTGGAGGCATCACACTACCTGACTTCAAACTGTACTACAAGGCTACAGTAATCAAAACAGCATGATGTACCAAAACAGAGATATAGACCAATGGAACAGAGCAGAGGCCTCAGAAATAATGCTACACATCTACAGCCATCTGATCTTTGACAAACCTGACAAAAACAAGCAATGGGGAAAGGATTCCCTATTTAATACATGGTATTGGGAAAATTGACTAGCCATATGCAGAAAGCTGAAACTGGATCCCTTCCTTACACCTTATACAAAAATTAATTATAGATGGATTAAAGATTTAAACATAAAACCTAACACCAGAAACACTCTGGAAGAAAACCTACGTAATACCATTCAGGACATAGGCATGGGCAAGGACTTCATGACTAAAACACCAAAAGCAATGGCAACAAAAGCCAAAATAGACAAATGGGATCTAATTGAACTAAAGAGCTTCTGCACAGCAAAAGAAACTATCATTAGAGTGCACTGGCAACCAACAGAATGGGAAAAAGTTCTTGCAATCTACCCATCTGACAAAGGGCTAATATCCAGAATCTATGGAGAACTTAAATTTACAAGAAAAACAAACAAACCGCCATCTAAAAGTGGGCAAAGGATATGAACAGATACTTCTCAAAAGAAGACATTTATGCAGCCAACAAACATATGAAAAAAAAGCTCATCATCACTTGTCATTAGAGAAGTGCAAAACAAACCACATTGAGATACCATCTCATGCCAGTTAGAATGGCAATCATTAAAAAATCAGGAGACAACAGATGCTGGAGAGGATGTGGAGAAATAGGAACACTTCTACACTGTTAGTGGGACTGTAAATTAGTTCAACCATTGTGGAAGACAGTGTGGCAATTCCTCAAGGATCTAGAACCAGAAATACCATTTGACCCAGCAATCCCATTACTGGGATCACACACCAGTGCCTGTCAGGGGTTGGGGGGCTAGGGGAGGGATAGCATTAAGAGAAATACCTAATATAGATGACGGTGTGACGGATGCAGCAAACCACCATGGCACATGTATACCTATGTAACAAACCTGCATATTCTGCTCACGTACCTCAGAACTTAAAGTATAATAATTTTTAAAAATTCACTTGTAAAACAAAGTACACAAACAAACCCAGAAGACTCTAATACTCTAATTGTGGTATGCTATGCAATCCACTCTAGGATAAAGCCCAAAAGACAAATCTATCAAAAATAACAATAGCTATAGAAATCTGTTAAAAGAAAGGCATCATATGTAAATTGAGGTAACAAAAGTCAAAATATTGAAGGAATGGAGTTAAGTTGCAGAGTTTTAAAAAATGTTTTCTTTGTTTCTATTCTTCTCTCTATTCTCTCTGCTCTCTCTCTCTCTCTCTCTCTGCCCCCCCCAACTTTCTCTCTTTCTCTCTGTCTGTCTGTCTCTCTCTCTCTCCAGGGTCTTACTCTGGCACCCAGGCTGCAGTGCTGTGGTATGATTATGGCTCTCTGCAGCTTTAAATTCCAGTGCTCAAGTGATCCTCCTACTTCAACCTCCAAAGTAGCTGGATTACAGGCATAAACCAGCATGCCTGGATAGTTTTTTTAAAAAAAATTTTTGTAGAGACAGGTTCTTACTGTGTTGCCCAGACTGGTCTCCAACTCCTGGACTTAAGCAGTCCTCCCACCTCAGACTTCCAGAGTATTAAGATTACAGGCATGAACCACTGTGCACAGCAGTTGTCATCTCTTCATTGTAATTTGTTTTATATATATAACATTTTTTTGTAAGCCTCATAGTAACCAGGATGCAAAAACATATAATAGATTCACTAAAAATTAAAAAAAATGAATTAAAACATAATGCCAGAGAATATCACTTAACTGCAAAGGAAGACGGTAAGAAAAGAAGAAAGAATGTGGAGCTACAAAACAACTGGAAAAGAAGCAATAAAATGGCAGCAGTAAGTTCTTATTTAATCAACAATAACACTGAATGTCAATTGACTCAATTCTCCAATTAAAAGGCATAGTTCGACTGAATGGATAAAGAAATAAGACACAACTATATGCTACCTACAAGAAACTCACTTCACATATAAAAACACACATAGACTGAAAGTGAAGGAATAGAAAAATATTTTTTGTACTAAGCAAAAATGCTACTACATGCTAATCAAAAAAGAGCAGGAGTATCTATACTTACATTAGATTAAATAGACTACAAATCAAAGACTGTAAAAAGAGACTAAGAAGGTCACCATATGATGATAAAGGGGTCAATTTAATAAGAGAATATAATAATTATAAACATATATGCACCCAATTAACTGGAGCTTCCAAGTATATAAAGCAAACATTAATAGACCTAAAGGGAAAGACGGATTGCAATACAATAATGGTAGGGGGTTTTAACACCCTACTGTTAGTAATGGGTTGACTATTCAGACAGATAATTAGAAAAGAAACACCTAAGTTAAAAAAAAAAAAACACAGAATATCAATGAAAAGTTGAGTTTTGAAAAAATAAACAAAATCAACAAATCTTTAGCTAGACTAAAAAAGAGAGAGAGAAGTCCTAAATAAAAAACAAAAAAGAAGTTATAACAACTGAAACCACAGAAATACAAAGAATCAGTAGAGACTATTATAAACAACTCTATGCCAACAAATTAGAAAACCTAGAAGAAATGCATAAGTTCCTGTACACATACAACATATTAAGATTGAACCATGAAGAAATAGAAAACCTCAACAAACCAATAACAAGTAACAAGATTGAAGATGTGATTTAAAAAAAAAAAAAAGTCTCACATTAGAGAAAAGCCCAGTACCTGATGGCTTCACTGCTGACTTCTGCAAAACATTTAAAGAAGAACTAATATGAATTCTACTCAAACTCGTCAAAAGATTAAACAGGAGGGAATACTTACTTCCAAACTCATTCTATGAGGCCGGCATTGCCCTGATACCAAAACCAAACAATAAAACAAAAAAGAACATAACAGGTTAATAAAACAAAAAAGAACATAACAGGTTAACGATGGATATAGATGCAAAAATTCTAAACAAAATATTAGCAAACCAAATTCAACAACACATTAAAAAGATTGTTCAACATGACCAAATGGGATTTATCCCACATATGCAAAGATGGTTTAACATATTCAAATCAATATACATGATAAATCACGTTAACAAAACCAAGAATAAAAACCATACAGTAATTTCAATGATGCTGAAAAAGCATTCAATAAAATTCAGCATCCCTTTATGTTAAATTTTTATGTTAAAAATTAAGAGTTAACAATTTTTCTGTTAAAAACTTTCAACAAGCTGGGTATTAAATGTACATATTTCAAAATAATAAAGGCCATATATGACAAACTCACAACTAACATCATATTGAATGGGGGAAAGCTGAAAGCCTTTCCTCTAAGATTTGGAGCAAGGCAGAGTCCCACTTTCACCACTTTTATCCAACATAATACTTGAAGTCCTGGCCAGAGCAATTAGTCAAAAGAAATATAGAAAAGAGATCCAAATTAGAAAGTAAGATGTCAAGTTAGCCTTGTTCACAGATGACATGATCTTATACTTAAAAAAACCTAAAGACTCCACCAAAAAACTTCTAGAACTGATAAACAAATTCAGTAAAGCTGTAGGATATAAATCAATGTACACAAATTGGTAGAACTTACATACACTCACAATGAACAATGTGAAAAGGAAGTTAAGAAATCAATTCTACCTACAGTAGCTACAAAAATATAAAATACATAGGAATCAATTTAATCAAAGAAGTGAAAGATCTCTATAAGGAAAACCATAAAACAGTGATGAAGGAAATTGGAGGGGACACACACACACACACATTGAAAGATATTTCATGCTCATGGACTGGAAGTATTAATATTGTTAAAATGACAATACAACTCAAAGCAATCTACAGATTCAATGCAACCCCTATAAAAATAACATTGACACATTTCAGAGAAATTTTTAAAATGATAAAATGTACATGGAGCCACATCTATTTGATGAAGAAATTTTGAGCAAAAAAAAAACAAAGCTGGCGGCATCATATACCTTTGAAACATACTACAATCATCATGGTAATATATATAGCAAAATATACTGCCAAATCAGCATGGTACTGGCATTTAAAAAAGACACATAGACCAATAGAACAGAATAAAGAACCCACATACACGTCTATTATTTTTAACAAAGGCACCAAGAACATACACTGGGGAAAGGGTAGTCTATTCCATAAATTGTTCTGGGAAACTGGATAATCCTGTGCAGAAGAATGAAACTAGACTGCTATCTCTCAACATAAAAAAAAACAAATCAAAATGGGTTAAGGACTTAAACCTAAAACCTGAAACTAGGAAACTACAAGAAGAAAATACTGGGAAACTGCTCCAGGATATTGGTCTGGGCAAAGATTTTTTTGTGTGTATAAGATCTCCAAAACACAGGCAATCAAAGCAAAAATAGACAAATGGGATTACATCAAGCTAAAAAGCACTGCACAGGAAAGGAAACAATCAACAAAGTGAAATGACATCCTACAAAATGGAAGAAAATATTTGCAAACTACCCATCAACAAGAAATCAATAACAAGAATATATAAGGAGCTCAAACAACTCAATATCAAAAAACTTCAAATATTCCAACTTTAAAATGGGCAAAATATCTGAATAGACGTTTCTCAAAAGGAGTCATACAAATGACCAACAGGTATATGGAAAAAATGCTCAACTTCACTGTCAGGGAAATTCAAATCAAAATCACAGTGAGAGATCATCTCACCCCAGTTAAAATGGCTTTTATAAAGAAGACAGGGATTAATGGATGCTGGTGAGAATGTGGAGAAAGGTGAGCCCTTGTACACTGTTGGTGGGAATATAAATTAGTACAGTCACTATGAAAAACTGTATGTGGGTTTCTCAAAAAATTAAAACTATCATATGATCCAGCAATTTCACTACTCGGTATATTTCCAAAAGAAAGGAAATTAATGTATCAAAGAGATATCTGAACTCCTATATTTATTGCAGCACTGTTCACAATAGCCAAAATATAGAATCAACCTAAGTGCTCATTAGTGGATGAATGGAAAATGTGGTGTATATATACACAATGGAATATTATTCAGCCATAAAAAAGAACAAAATCCAGTCATTTGCAGCAACATGATTGAACCTAGAGGTCACTATGTTAAGCAAAATAAGCCAAGCACAGAAAGACAAATGTCACATGTTCTCACTCATACATTGGAGCTAAAAAAGTGGTCACATAGAGATTAAAAGTACATTGGTGATTATCAGAGACCAGTAAGGTGGAGTGGGGAGGAAAGGATTTAATTAATGAGAGTAAATATACAATTTGACAGAATAAATATCTAATGTTTGACAGGTTGGTAGAGTGACTGTAGTTTCTAATAATCTATTGTATACTTCAAAATAACGAGAAGAGAATAATTCAAATGTTTCTAGCATAATGAAAAAACAAGTATTTAAGGTGGTGAATATCCCAATTATACTAAATTGATCTTTATAAATTATATAAATGTATTAATTTGTCACATATATCCTGAAAATATGTACACCTATTATATGTCAACAAATTTTTTCAATATAGAGAAAAAATTATTAAAGTAATTAAATGTTACACTAGAAAATAGTAACTCCACACAAAAGAAAGAAGGAGGAACTGAGGAACAAAATAAAGGAGATGTATAGTAAACAAAAATGAAATGTCAGATGTAAGTCCAACAATATCAATAATAACATTAACTTAGAATGAATTAAACAATCCAATCAAAAAGCAGAATTGTCATACTGAACAAAAAGCATAACCCAAATATATGTTGGCTTTAGGAGATATTTGATTCAAAGATACAAATGGGTTGAAAGTGAAAAGATGGAAAAGATATATCATGCATATAGTAACCATAAGAAATCTGGAGTGGCTATATTAATATCACATAAAATTGCTTTAATTTTTTCCCCAGAGGTAAATATGGATATTTTATAATGATAAAAGTGTCAATTCATCAAGAAGTTGTAACATTTATAAACATATGTGCACCTAACAACAGAGCCCGGCGATATATGAAGCAAACACTAACAGAATCGAAGGTGGAAATAGACAATTCAACAATAAAAATCAGAAACTTCAATACTCTACTTTATATAATGGATAGAACAACTTGGCAAAAAGTTAACAAGGAAATACAAGATTGGACAGCAATATACACAAACTAGACCTAACAGATATGTACAAAACATTGTGCCTAACAAGAGCAGAAGCACGTTATTCTCAAGCACAAATGAAACATTGTACAGGACAAACAATAGGACAGATCACCAAGCAAGACTAAATAAATTTAAAAGAATTGAAATTGTATGAATTAGGACCTCCAATTACAATGGAGTGAAATTGAAAACTAATAACAGAAATAAATTTGGGAAATGTGTAAATAAGTGAGAATTAAACAACATACTATGAAATACTAATGGGTCAAAAAAATCACAAAGGAAATTAGAAAAATACTTTTAGATAGGTAAAAATGAAGACACAACACATGAAAATTTCTGGAATACAGCTAACATACTGCTTAGAGGGATATTTATAGATGTAAATTACATAAAATAAAAACAAAGATCTTAAATCAACATCCTTCCACCTTAAGAACATGGAATAAGAAGTGCAAACTGAGCCCAAAGTAAGCAGCAAAAAGGAAACAATAATTACAGTCAAAATTAATGAACTAGAGAATATAAAAATAATAGAGAAAATCAACTAAATCAAGCACTGGTTCTCAAAAAAAATTAACAAAATTAACCTACAACAAAATTGACAGTCATGGTACAGAATCCTTTTTACACTGAGTAGTGTAAATTAACTTTTACACTAAGGACTACTATAAATTATTTTTACACTAAGGACTACATCTAGACTGACTAAGAAAATAGGAGATGACTCAAAATACCAAAATCAGAAGTGAAATAGGAGACATAACTACTGAATTTATGGAAATAAACACAATTATGAAGGAATACTATGAAAAACTGTGTGCCAAAAATCATATGACCTAGATGAAATGGACAAATTCCTAGAAAAAAGAGCAACTGAAGCTGACTTGAGAAGAAACAGAAAATCTAAATATACTTATATAAGTAAATAGTTTGGCTTAATAATAATAATTTTTTAAAAATCTGCCAAAAAAGCCCAAGACCAAATGGCTTCACTGGTTAATTCTATCAAGCACCTAAAGAAGAATTATTATTATTTTTTCACAAAATATTGCAAAAATAAACAAAGTTGGAGCACTTTCCACCTCATTCTATGAGACTAGTATTGCACTTATTTCAAAACCAGATACACCACAAGAAAATCATGTTTTATTCATTCCCGCTTTTTATGAATATAGATACCAAAATCCTCAACAAAACACTATCAAATAGAATCCAGCAATGTACAAAAAGAATTATACACCATGACCAAATGTGATTTATCTCAGGAATGCAAGGTTGCCTTATTAACTGAAAATCAGTTAAAGTAATACACTATAACAGAATGAAGGAAAAATCCATATTTTCATCTCAGCTGATGAAAAATGTGGCAGTTGACAAAATCTAACACCTTTTCATGATAAAAACACTCAACAAACTGGGAATAGAAGGAAACCAATGAAAAAACCCATGAAGTTAACTTCATATATAATCAGGAAAAGCTGAATTCTTTTCTCTTAAGATCAAGAACAAAACAAGGATGTCTGTTCTCACCACTTCTATTCAGCTTTTACTGGAGGTTCTAACCAGAGAAATTGAATAAGAAAAAAATAAAATGTATCTAGATTGAAAATCAAGAAATAAAATGATCTCTTTTTGCAGAAGAAATAAACTTTTGTACATAAACTCCGAAAAAAATCCACTAAAAACTATTATTAGAATTGATAAACAAGTTCAACAAAGTTGCAGAATATAGGATCAATATATAAAAATCAAATATGTTTCTAAACAATTCTATTTACAATAACATAAACAAGAATAAAATACTTAGGAATAAGTTTAACAAAATAATTGCAAAACTTTTACTTTGAGAACTACAAAGTTGTTGAAATAAAGTAAAGAAGACCTAAATAAATGGAAAGACATCCCATATTCACAGACCAAAGACTTAATATTGTTATGAAAACAATGCTATCCAAAATGATGTGCAGATTCAATTCAATCCCTATCAAAATTTCAGTGATCGCTTTTTGGAAATTGACACGCTGATCCTAAAAATTTATAAAGAAATTCAAAGGACCTGAAATTGTCACAATAATCTTGGAAAAAGAACAAAGTTGGAAGAGGCACTCTTTTCCTATTTCAAAACTTACTGCAAAGCAATAGGAAACAAGATAGTTTGGCAGTGGCATAGGAAAGACCTTTATATAAATGGAACTGAATTGTGAGTCCAGAAATGAGCTGCCACTTTTATAGTCAATTGATTTATGATGAGGGTAGCAACATGATTCAACGGAGGAAGAATAACTTTCTTAGCAAATGGTGCTAGGACAACTGAGTATCTAGATGCAAAAGAATGAAGGAGTATCCCTACCTCACACCATATACAAAATTACCTTAAAATGGGTCAAAGACCTAACTGTAAAAGCTGAAACTACATGTTGTAGAAGAAAACACAGGTGCAGATCTTCACAATCTTAAATGGGAAGTAGTTTCTTAGATATGACATCAAAAGCACAAGCAGCAAGAGAAAAATACAGACTGAACATTATCAAAATTAAAACTTTTACACTTCAAAAGTCACAAGCAAGAAAGTATTAAAAAAAACACACACACACAAAGTGAGATAAAATATACAAAAATCATATATCTTATAAGAGATTTGCATCCAGAATATAAAAATAATTATTACTACTCAATAACAAAAAGACAACCCAATTTAAAGATGGGCAAAGAGTCTAAACAGACATTTTTTTAAGGAAGATATACAATAGATGTTAAGAGTATAAAATGATGTTTTCCATCATTAGTCATCAGGCAAATGCCAGTCAAAATCATGAAACGACTAGAATAAAAAGACATCCACTGAAATGACTAGAATAAAAAGACAATAGCAAGTATGTAGAGAAATTATAACCCTTATGCACAGTTGGTGGGAATGTAAGATTGTGCAATTGCTTTGGAAAACTGTTTGGTAGTTCCTCAAAATATTAGAGTTTACATATGACCCAGCAATTACATTCATAGGTATACACCCAAGAGAAATGAAGACTTGCATAGGAATGTTGAGAGAAACTATTTAATAACCAGAATTAACAGGAACCAATCCAAGTATCTTTCAACAGGTGAATGATCAGACTACTTTGTGGTGTATTCACACCATTGAATCCTACTCAGCAATAAAAAAGAATAAAGTATTGATACATGCAACAGCATGGATACATTTCCATGTAATGAGGCTGAGTGAAGAAAAGCTACACATGACAAATTTTGGGGGGTGATTTATATGTTCAGTATTTTCACTGTAGTGAGGGTTCCATGGATAGATGATAGATAGATAGATAGACACAAACACACACACATATGTACAGAAGCATATCAACTTTATTAAGAAAGTGAAAAGACAAATTACAGAATGGAAGAAAGTTCTCTGCAAACCACATATCTGATAAGGGTTTAATATCCAGAATATATAAAAACCCTTACAACTCAACAACAAAAAGACAATCCAATTAAATAATGGGCAAATAGCCAACAAAACATGAAATGATGCTTGACATCATTAATCATTAGAAAAATACAAATCAAAACTAGAATGAGATAGCACTTTACACTTACTAGTGTATGGCTATAATCAACAAACAGAAAGTAACAAGTGTTGACAAAGAGGTGGTGAAATGGAACCCTCATACATTTCTGGTGAGAATGTAAAATGGTACCAACACCATGGAAATGTTTGGAAGTTCTCAAAGAACTAAATGTAGAGTTATCATATAACCCAGCAATTTCAGTGCGAGGTATATACCTAAAAGAATTGACAACAGGAGCTTGAACAGATACTTGTTTGCCAATGGTTATTGCAGCATTATTCACAATTAGCCAAAGGGTGGAAACAATCTGCCCTTTTATCAACAGAGGAATGTGGTTTATCCATACAATGGAATATTATTCCACCACAAAAAGGAAGGAAATTCTGATACATACTACAACATAGTTGAACTTTCAAAACAGTTTAAGTGGAATAAGCCAGACACAAAAGGATACATACTCTGATTCCACATAAATGAAATATCTATAATAGGCAAAATCATAGAGACGAAAAGATTAGAGTTTACCAGGGGCTAGTGGGTAGGGGGAAAGGAGAGTTACAGTTTCATGGGTAGTTTCTGTTTGGGGTGATGTTTGCACAACCACGTGTATGTACTTAATGCCACTGAATTATACACTTAAACAGTTAAATGGCAAATTTTGTGTTATATATACTCTACCATAATTTACAATAGTAATATACCAAAAATAATTGAATTTTACACTTTAAATGGGTGAATTGTATGATATGTGAATTATATCTCAAAAAAGCTGTTTAAGAACTTACCAACTTTCATACTTCACAAGTTTGCATTTTATCAGTTATACTTCAATAAAGCAGTTAACAAAATGCTGCATATGCATGACTTTGATAAAAATAAAAATTAAATTTTAAGGAAAAAACTAAATTCCAAATGCAGTCTCTTAATCATTCCAACAATACAGATTGATACAGTGCAGAAATTTGTAGTCACTCTTCATTCTCCTGCTTCCCTGAAATCCATTCATTCAAATAAGAATAAAGTGTTTGCCCCTCTTCACACATGCCAAGCAGGCTGTGACCTCCAGCACACCCTGCCTGTGTTTATTCACACTGGGCTTAGGAGGTGAGTGCTGAGGCACTGAGATCCAAGGGACATAGATGAGACAATGGTGACTTAAGCTCAACAAGCCTTGGTTTCTTTATCCATAAAATGGGAATAATAGTATCTGCTTCTAAGGATTGATGGAGGCATCTTTACAAAAGGCTTGCTTCGTGGTATGTGGCACACGGAAGAGGCTGCATACACAGCACTTCGAGTAAGCAGGGGTCTGATGTCCTCCTGTGAAGGACACATGGTCCTTGCCTGGACTTCCATATCAAGGGAGGGCGGAGAGAACTCAGAAGGGAAGGGCGAGGGGAGCAGACTGGCCTGGGATGGGTGTGGAGTCTGTGGCTTCCCAGCCCCTAAGTTGTAGAGCGATGGGTGAGTGTGACTGAAGAGGGCTGTAGCACCTGCAGGAGAGGAGGGAGCTGAATCTCAGACCATGGAAGGGCCCAAAGTGGAGACAGAGTCCCCTGGACAGTAGGCTTCTCAAAGTCCCTTCGGGACTCTGTCCTCAGGCTCACTGTTAGTATTGTATTCAGTCCCATCTCTGCAGTGTGCCTCCTATCCTCACCTGCAAGAGACAGTGAAGCTACCTGGAAAGGGGGTGCAGAAGAGGAATAGGTTCAAGTTGCACCCCCACCCACCCTCTTCCCAGCCCACAGGCTCTGCTACTATAACACCCCTTTCCCATACGTTGCCCCTTCAACCAGGGAGGCTGTGCAACGCCAGGCATCCCTGGCCTGACAGTTCATGGCAGGGGGACTCTCTCTCTGTCCCTCGGTCCCCCCACCCCTGGGCTGGGATCTCCCCACAGCTTTCCTGGCTGGGACCTAGCCGTGCCCCCTGCCGCCCTCCCAGATCTGTCCATCCCTCCAGGCCTTCAGATCCCCAGGGCCTATCTCTGGACAACCAGGCTGGGCTATGAATAGCACACAGCCCTTTTCCTTTCCAAATATAAAATGTTTGCTTTCAATCAGGGGTGTCTGGGGAAATGGAAATTATAGGATTGGAGAGTGTCCTTGGGTAAAGAAATACCTCGAATGCCGAAACCTCTCAGGGCCTCTGATTAGGGCTGGAATAATTCCTGCTGTAATATAAACAAGCCTCACTAGCCTAATGGGGGGCAGGGAGCGGGGCCGGGAAATAGGGGCACATGCCTCGTCTTTGTTCTCTTTCTTCCTACCATGCCAGTGCAGCAGGGCCGGGGGTCCCGGGGTGTGGGGCAGCTCTGGGGGCCCCTCAGGACATCAGAAACCTCAGCTTCCTGGTGTGCTGAGTGACCACAGGCAGGTGGCTGTCCTGAGGCCTGGTGTTCCCACACAGGTGGGTCGGGATGGATGGGGTATCCATCTAAAAGGCTGTCTGGTCCAGTCCTGGCTCCTTGAACCCCTCCATGCTCTGGGCCCTAGGCTGGCTCTGGGGGTTGGTGGAGTGACCAGGGCTGAAGCCAGCAAGGCAGGTGGGCTGGGACCAGAGAGAAAAGAGAGGAGCCTGGGGAAGCAGTGCCAAGCAGAAGTTTCCCAAATGGTCAGTCAACAGGCATTGGCTGGCATCTTCTCGAGGCACCAGGATGTCATGGGGGTAAAAATGCTGTCCCCATCCTCAAGGGGCACAGAGTTGAATGAAGAAATCAACACACAAACCATAAATATTAGCAGTGTGGCACAGGGTGGAGGCTGGGGAGGGAAGGCCTTGTTCCCAGGGTACGGACAGAAGGGAGAGGCTCCGACTTGCCTTGGAGGGCTTGGCCCCTCCTCAGCACCGTGCTGCCACCTCCTCATGGCATTCTCTGTCAAAGGTCCCCATTAGATCAACACCTCCATTTCCCAGAGCAGGGAAAGTCCTCAGAATTACCAAAGATGTTAGATACATACCACCCAGTGCCAATGCTCAAACTCATTATTTGTTTTCTTTTTTGCAGAGTGAACTTTCAGGCTAACTGCTCTTGCTTGACATCCAGTACTAAGGTGTGCGGCCACCTCCACACAAAGTGTTCAGAGAAAGGAGGCAGGCCCAGGTGAGTGCAGCTCTTGAAACACAGAGATTGGGAAACTCTGGGGAGCATTCGTAAAAACTCAGAGGTCTCAAAACATGTGGCCATGTAGTTTAGGAACCTCAGAGGCCTGCAGATCACCAAGCACAGGGCAGGCTTCGCTCCAGTTCTGGCTCCCTGTCTCTGTGGCCTCAGGCCGCTCCTTATCCATTCTAAACCTCAGTCTCTCATCTGTAAAATGGGTACAATTGGTAAAGAAAAAGCCATCTGAGGTGATACTTAGAAGAAAAATCATCAGGACATTGGGGGTGAGCAGGCTGAGAACCCTGGAGCCCCCCAGTCAGCGGCCCTGTCTTGGTCAGCGCCAGCTCTCAGAGAGGCCACCCAGCTTGGCTCAAGGTCAGGTCAGGGAAGAGGCAGATGGCTCAACTGATATCTTTGGAGAGAAGTGGAGGTGCCAGCAGGGTGCACAAGTCACCTTATTTTGTCCTTGGGATAGTCTGGGGGGAGAAGCTCAGAGCCTCTAGGCCTTCGGGGTGGGGGAGGCCTTGGGAACTGGGGCCCACAGGTGAGGGAGGGGCTGGGAAAGTGTTCCAACCTCTCTCCTCCCCTGCCTTCAGGGGCTGAGCTCTGTCTGGGTGAGGATGAGATCTACTGTCCAGAGCAGGAAGGAGGGGAGAGGCCAGGCCCAGCGTGGGACACCTGCCTGGTCTCCCCATGGGTGGAAAAGCGCCCTGCCATGGCCTGCCAGGGGCTGCTGCCGGACTCCTGCTGAGTGACTGAGGCGGGACTCACCCTTCACACCCCTGTTCAGCATCTTGCGTGAAAAAATGGAGAACTCTGCAGGCTGCAGCCGCGGGTCTCAGAACCAGAAGGGCCCAGAAGGAGGAAGCCGGCACCTGGAGGAGCAGGCTTGGCTGCGGATGAGGGCAAGGGGTGGGACCCCTCCCCAGGAGGTTGGGAGCGGGAACAGGCCCCAGGAATGTGATGGCAGCCTCGGCAGATGGCCCCCTGCCCGCCCTCGGCCGCCAGCGGTTCCTTATTTACACTACATTAATAATGGTTTAAACGCTCTCATAAATAGATGCTGATTAATTGGCAATCCATTTGCTGAAGCCCGGCCTGCCAGACGGTTTCCTGGAGGCCCGTTCCACATCCCTATAAACACCATCAGCGAGCAAAGCAGGCGCTAATGTACCGGGCGCCCCGCCCTCCCCCCGTCCCCTGAGCAATTCCTCAGGCCTGAAAGGGCCACCGACCCGCAGCTGCACCAGCTGCCTGGAATTCCCTGCCTCGGCCGTGGGAGGACCACTCCAAGGGCCCCTTTGGGGCAAAACGGTTCCACAGGGTGGCAGGGAGGGCAGAGGCACGCTGGGCCGCGGCCGGTGCAGTGGGGCGCAGCTGGCCCCCACAGGCTGTGCTGGCAGAAGCTTGCTCGCTGAACTTTTGCCGCCTGAACCAGGAGCGGCTCCTCTCTGCTGCCTCCAGTGGCCTGCAGGCCGCCATTGCACTGGTCACTCTATACCACCGGGTCCAGGCCCTTGGGTCTCTAGGGATATGGAGACCATTCTGGGAGAGTGGCCTGAGTCTCTCTATGCCGGGGTGAACCAAGGGCAGAAACTGCCCGAGCTCACGGCTGTTTTAGGGAGCAGTCACTGCCCTTCACTGCCGTGAGCAGCCCGGCACCTCCCTGCTCTCTCTCGGTCTCCCTGGCCTGCGTGTGCCCTCTCTTCTGTTCACCTGGCAGAGGCGCAACCTGGTTCATTGGGAACCAGGTTGCGCCTTGTGCACAGGATGTGGGGAGGGAGGGTACGCATTCATGCAAAAAGCAGAGCCACTGCACCCTACCCGACCTCTTGGCCCTCCTCTGCAAAGCTCCCGCCCCTTGGGGGGAGGGGCTGAGGGAGGGCTCGCCCCCTGCCCCTGCGGCCCCGCCTCCCTCAGCACCTTGCCAACATCAACTGTTCTCTGCGTGCCTCCTGCATCCATTACGCAGATGGGAACACTGACGCTTGGCAGTCACCTGCCTAAGGTTGCCGGCTGGCAAGTGACAGTGTCAGAACTGAAATCCGGCATCTGCCCCAGGGGCCCTGACCAGGGAGTCCTGCTACCCCAGGATGGGTTGTTAAAAGAATGAATGGGAGTGGTGAATGAATGAATTTTACAAACCCAGATCCAGGGAGGGAAAAGGATGGGGGAGGGGAGAGCCAAGGCATGGGATCCCCTCCCACCCCTTCCCTGATGATTGGTTTTTAAAGCTCGGGCAGACCCAGCCCGAGTGGGGAGGTCAAAGGTGGCCGCTGATGGCTGTCACTCAAGCAAAATAGCCCCGTTTTCATTTTTCACTTGGGCCCAGACCCCTCCAAACAGACAGTGATTAGGCCCTGATTGAGCCTTTCCTCCGCCTGATGACTCCCACATGTGACCCGCTCCCAAATTACATGCAAATGTTCCGCGGACGAGCTGCTGAAAGTCCCCGCCCGCCCCCGCCTCCGCCCGCACCCTCGGGAGGGGCGGCAACCCTCCCCGCGCAGACCCCCTCCCCCGCAGGTGAGCGTCCAAGTCCGGGTGGGCCTGGCTTTACCTTACCTGCTTCCCCCGCGCCCGCCTCTCCCCGCGCAGGTGCGAGGCTTCGCGCTC
This sequence comes from Cacajao melanocephalus, assembly GCA_963573385.1. Lineage (NCBI taxonomy): Eukaryota > Metazoa > Chordata > Mammalia > Primates > Pitheciidae > Cacajao > Cacajao melanocephalus. The sequence continues at coordinate 15,872 of CAUYLG010048551.1, forward strand.
CGCAGCGCCGCCTGCCGGTGACGTCTGGCCTCCCTTTGCTCATCTGTGAAGAGGGCACGATGATGGAGGCCAAAGGGTGCGTGTGGGCTTTGGCACTGCCTGTGCGCGGTGCACTGTGTTCTCCAACCCGGACGGGGATGGTGGCAGCGGCGAAGGCCATGGCTGTAATTGCTGCTGGAGTCAAACAGCTGAAATGCTACGAGCACCGACTGTGAAGCCAGAGTGCTAGGCTCAGAGGAGGCGCAGCACTCAGTGCCCGCCAGGCCTGGGGCAGGTTGCTGAATCTGGCTGTCCCCGATTCTCACCAATGGAATGGGGGTCACAAGAATGCCCCCCTCACAGAGGTGTGGAGAAACAGAATAAACACACTCATCTATAATGCTTACAACAGCACCAGCCACACAGTATTACGTTTACTACTGACGCTGTGCAATTCTGGGGGTGCCGCACATACAGAAGGGACTTTGTGGGCAACAACCTGAGCGGGGTAGTCATGCAGCGGCAACAGCCCCGATGTCTCACTGCCCCACGCAGTGATCCCAGCAGCTGCTGTCCTGGAGGCTTCTGGGCCCAGTCAGTCCTGGAAGCACCTCTATGGCCAGCTCCTTTATCCCCAGGTCCATCCTGTGAGGTTGGTAACACTATGATTTTCATTTTCAGAGGACGACACTGTGGCCCAGAGAGGTTCGGCAGCTGGTCAGTGGTGGAGGTGTCCTGAGGCTGACCTCACCTGCAACTTGGGAGCTGATGCCCTGGCCTGCAGACGGCAGAGAGGACAGCTAGAGGAGGCTGCCCTTGGGTCAGCCTAGAGGCCTCAGCTCATCCTAGGCCAGCACTTCCTTGGATTATCCCACCTAGGCCCTCAAAGGGCAAGACTCCCCTCTACAGCATCCTAGGGGTGCAGCCATACAGGCCCTGGTTACATGCCTCCTGTGACGGAGAGCTCAGTCTCATGCCTTGAAGGGCACTGCAGCCCTGAGCCAGGGAAGGGAGCGGCCTTCCTATTGCACTAAGTCTCATTAGCTTCAGGAACCATGCCTGTCTCACTCGCCTGGATCAGTCACTGTGGAAAACACACTGAAGACACATGCACACACATGTGGAGAGGAGGAGGGAGAGGGAGAGAAAGGAAGAGAGAGAGGAGAGAGGCCCACTTATGAACCAGGGAGAGGTACAGGTCTGGGAAGGAGATGATCAGGGCGTGCGGTAAGTCCCCAGGGCAAAGGGCTTTCAGAGAGAGATTGGGTTGGGGATGGGAGAATTTGTGCTTCGGACTGGGGAAGAGGAGAGTGAGGCTGAGGCAGAGAGGAAGGCAGGTCTTGGAAGCAGCAGAGTTCAAGAAGGAAGGAGCAGGCAGGTGGGGGGCACAAAGGAGGGCCCTTTGGCTTCACCCATTTGAAGTGACCGAGAGCACTTTCTGGGGACCAGCTGACTGGGCAGAGTGAGGAGGAAGGAGATGAAGACCTGAGCACAGCCAGGCTGCAGAGAGCTGTTGTGCAGGTTGTGCAATGCACACAGGAGCTCCAAGGAGTCCAGCCAGCTCCTGCTGGGCACACTCACGGAAGTCTGTAGCCAGCAGCCAAGAAGGGCATCTTCCCCTGAATCCCACAAAGGTACCCTAAGGCTAGCAGGGCCTTGGGCAGGCTCAGGGGGAAGGCAGGCACTTGGGAAGCCTGAACTCCTGGCTGGTGGGTTTGTCTGTCTGTGAATTTTGAGGTGAAAAGGACGAGGGTCTGTGAAAATGTTGGTTGGGGAGCAAGTCGGGACAGAGAAGGGACCCTGCAGTGACTTGCCCTGGGTCACATGGCCAGCAGTGACACAGGTGGGAATTGGCCCCACCCTCTAACTGTGCTGGCCACCCCTGCCCCTCACACAGTGGCCCTCCATTCCTGGGCAGGAAGCCGACCGAGCCCCTCCCTTGCCAGCAGGTGGGTGGCCCCTCATCAGCCTGATGTGGAAAGTGAAATAACTTCTCTCAATTACCCTCGAATCTGGAAACTTTTTATGCCTCCAACATTTCCTCCAGCCTGGGAGTTAATCAGCCCCTTGGCCGTCCCCTTGCTGGGGCCGGGCGTGGGGGCACCAGGGCAGTTGTGCCCTAGAAAATTATTTCTCATCACCAATTATTGCCCATTAGAGCTAATGGTTGCGCTTAATCACCATACACTTATCTGGGGTTTTTTAAGCCACTGGAACGGCCTCCCCTCCACCTCCTCCCCCCACCCCGGTCCTCTCTTGAGCAAAGCTGAAGCCATTGCCAGAAATATATATTTTTTTAACCAAATCACACATCTGATACCGTTTTGTTTGAAAAATGAGCTGCCCTCCCCTTTCTCCTGTCTGCTGGTCACATAGCCCGTGAAGTTGTGGGACAGCAATCGGACCTCCACAGGGTGCATTCCCGAAACCTCTGAGGGAGGTGGGACTCTTCCTCCCCAACAACTCTGCAAGGGGGAGGGTCTTAGCCCCAGTGACAGAGGAGGAAACTGAGGCTCAGAGGGATGTGCTGAAGGTCACCAAGGAGGGATGTGAAGCAGCATGAATCAGCCCCGAGCTCTTTCTGCTTTGGTGTAGGTGCCAGAGATGGAGCAGGAAGGCAGCCCTGGAATTCTCACACAGTCCGAATTGGGACCCAGTGAGTCAGGTGGAATATGGCTCACCCACAGCAGCCCTGCTAGGCCAGGACATCAAACCAAAAAAAATTTTTTAAAACACTATTCATATGTCCAACTGAGAAAGGCACAGGCTTAGTTAGATGTTCCACTCTGCACAGACAAAACCTTTGGCCCATGTAGGCAGTTCATGATGTTCTTGGGCAGAAATCTGCTCTGGAATCTCTTTCCAAAGAGGTGTCAGACCCTCTTTGAGCCTTGGTTTCCTAATCTGCAAAATGGGGCTGTGATTCCTGAAACCGCAGGGCTTCTGTGAGCACTCCAGATGCTGCTTTGCACCTGTAGCTAGTGTGGAGAGTCAAGGAATGGGCACAGAGGGACCTGAGAGCAGCTCTGTCCCTAGAGGGCTGGCATGAAGAGGGCTGGAGACAGGTGCCAGGGACACAAGACTGTTGCCTGCTGCCACTAGCCAGGGCCCAAGACAGCACTGTCCAACAAGCAGCTGACTTGTTCCATGGACCCTTGCTGGGAATCTCAGGCAAATCCTTGTGGGGCCTAGAGAAGTGCATTCATTCATTCAAAAGTTCTTAAAGATCTCCATGCTGGGCACACAGCAAGAGAAAGGACAGGGGGCCAGTCCTTACTTCCAGGGCACTTAGGGATGGGGAGAGGGAGGATAAACAGGTGGCAGATTAGTCACCCAGATCATTCCTGCTCAACCTACAAAAAAGCATGATGGACTGGGCACAGTGGCTTACACCTGTAATCTCAGCACTTTGGGAGGCCAAGGCATGTGGATCACGAGGTCAGGAGATCGAGACCATCCTGGACAACATGGTGAAACCCCATCTCTACTAAAAATACAAAAATTAGCTGGGTATGGTGACATATGCCTGTAATCCCAGCTACTCGGGAGGCTGAGGCATAAGAATCGCTTGAATCCAGGAGGTGGAGGTTGCAGTGAGCCAAGATCGCACTATTGCATCCAGCCTGGTGACAAATTGAGACACTGTCTCAAAAAAAAAAAAAAAAAAAGCATGATGGAATGACATGCTATTATAGAATACGATGTGGTGTGTGTATGTAAGGTCTTGAATGCACACACATGTCTTGTGTACATGGCTCTGTCTGCTGAGAAAGCTCTGAAGCAGACACCTCAGTGACAGTGAGCACACCCTGTACCCGAATGTTGGTCTCTAATGCCATCCTTGGGAGTGGGATCCAGGGCTCCTTGGAGAAATGGCTGATTCTAAACTTGGGGCAGGATCAGGACTTTATAAGCCTGGAACATGTTGTAAAGCACTAAAAAGGAAGAAATTAGTAAAAAAAAAAAATGATGGTGGCATGTGACAAGGATTCAGGAACCAGTTGGCAGGGGCTCCTACTGGCCAGATCTAGAACCAATTGGGCATCAAAATAATTAAGCTGAGCAATGATTACAACCACTAAAAATAGGACTTCATAAATAGACACATAAATAGGGGAGGAGGGAGGCCTTTTTCACAGCAGAACATAGAGAGCTAGCTGGGAAATGTTGGGGGAGGACTTGGGTGAAAAAAATCAATGTTTTGCAGCCATTGTGGCAAAGATTGACTCAGACAAGAGTCATCAATGGCTGATAAATCTGGTGGAAAGCTTTGACAAGGAGTAGGATGTTCTCACGCTCTTCCGGTGTCTCCTCATAGACTGGGTATTCAACGCAAGGAGAAGGGGAAGGTTATACAGTGAAGAAATCAGGACCCACGCCAGCAGGGTGACAACATCAACCACTGCACCACCATGGAGGTCCAGGCGGGCACCAGGGGCCACTAGTTGTGATGCCCTAGAAGTGCACATCCCTAACACCACTGACACCAGCTAGGAAGGAACAACCCACACACAAACAGGTGGAAATGCAGACAAACTGCAGGCGAGAAATGTTTCACTAAAAACACCATATTCTTCAAAAATGTCAATGCCATACAAGACACTGAAAGATTATGGACACTTATTTCAGGCTGAAGGAGACCAAAGAGACAAAGCAACTGAACACAATACCTGAGCCTGGATCAGAGGGGGCGCTGGAGGGAAAGGCACGCTATCAAGGGCAGCGTCGCATTAGTTCACAAAATTGGCACGTGGACAGCCGAGGAAAGTACCATGTCAATGTCAATGTTCATTTCAACGTTACCAAAGTCAAGAGCTAAGCTGTAGTTATATAAGAGCATAACTCAATTTTTGGGAAACGCACACCAAAGTATTTAGGGGCCAAGGGCTGTGACATTTGTAATTTACCCTCAACATGTGTATGTTTGTGAGAGAGACAGACACAGAGGAGAGATGCAGTGATAGAGACAGAGAGAAAGAACAAGAGCAAATAACAAAGTAAATAATAAAAAATTAACAGTAGGTGAGGAGTATGCAGGTGTTTTTGGTCCCATTCTCACCACTGCAAATTTCCCGTAAATTGTAAATTGTTTTCGAATAAAACGTTTTAAAAAAAGTGATGTGGGTAGGGGGCACCTTGAGATGCAACTGGTCATGGATGAATGCTCTGAGGGAAAACATTTGGGCAGAGGCCTGCAACACGAGAAAAAATCATCCAGTGCTCCAGAGAAAGGGAACGGCATGTGCAAAGTCCTGGGGTGGGAAGACAGGCTAGGTGTGCTCAAGACAAGGTGGTGTGGGGAGGAGGGGCAGGGAGGCAATGAGGCTGAGGATGTTGGTGGGGACCAGGCAGGTCCTAGTGGAAAGCTGGGGATTTAGTCTTAGGGCAATAGATGCAATAGGTGACTGCCGAAAACCCCAGAGATGCCACTGGGTGAAAGAGTTCCTCCTTCGTTCGCTTATTCAACAAATAGGTATTGAGCCCCTCTCATGTCCTGGACTCCTTGGGAAAGGTGACGGTGCAGTGGGAGAGAGCTTCTAGTGCTTTGGTAGCAGCCACTAAGTAGTTGGAAAATATTCTGCTATGAAGAGGGGCAGGGATTTGCCCTGATTTCAGGGTCTATCAGTCAGGATGAGCTGGGTTCTATTGCAGTAACAAGCTGAACATCTCATGTCTGCACACAAAAAGACGCATTTTTCAGTCAGTTACATGCTGTGCCTCCACAGGCCATCCCATCAGTCACCCAGGGGAACAGGACAGGGCTTCCACTTGGAAGCTGCACGCGTTCCTTCTGCTCACATTTCATTTGCCAAGCAAGTCACATGGCCACACCCAACTTCAAAAGGACTAGGGACATGCCCAGAATGAGGGGGAGAACAGGTGTTTAGGAATAGCTACAAGGACAGCCACAGGGACGGAAGGAGAATTGCAGTCTATACAGCTATTCATCCAATATTTGATTGAAAATGTGCCATAGAGACTAGCGGACTTCAACCTGACACGGTTCCGGACCAGCAAGGCTTTCTGCCCCCAAGTGGCCGAAGTGGGCAGTTAAGTGAGCCAAATGAGCATTAGCGGGAAGGAGAACGGCCTGGGGCTGGGACCCTGGGGAGGGACACTAGCTTGTCCATAGCAGGCAGTTAAAGTGACAGGGGCCTGGAGCCCCTTCCCACCCCTGGGGAGCTGGGGCTGCTAGATGCAAGTAACAGTCTAAGAAGAAAGTAGTGAAATCTACTCACTGTCCTCAAGTCCTGAGGGCCAGTCCTGGGGCAGGAAGAGTTGATGTAGTCCTGGGGCCAGGAGAGCAGTGGGGCAGGGGCATGGCAGAGGTCAGCAGTAAGGACACAAGGATGGGGAGGGCTGCTTGACAGGTGATGAGCTGTCTGTCATACAGGGCATGCAAGTAGAGGCAGCAGATGCCCAACATCTAGGGAAGCCGTAGAGAGACTTCCTGGGATCCAAGGGCCCTTCCTTTCTCCCAGAGTCCACATTTCTAGCAAGAATGCTGGGGAAGAGCCAGGTTGGAGAGGGCGCGTGTGTTTGGAAAAAGCAGGTAGTGGGAAGGGCAGTCAAACTAGGGCCACCGGGGGAAATGAGGAATGACCTTAGCCATCTCCACCAGTCCCCCACTTCTCCCCAGCTTGGGGGCCACCCCTCCAATTCAGTGACTGTGAATCCCACCTCTGTCTGTGGCCAGAGCCAGGCCCTCAGAGCTTCCATCCCAAACAATGCCCCTGAGAGACCCTGAGGCATGTTGCAGGGACGAGCAGAAGACGGCTGCTCACTCCATCTTCCAACACTGTGGAATGTGGCCTCAGAATGTCCCAGTCTTGTCCTGAGTGCCTTGGGCACATCACCGGCTCTCCATAAAGTCAGGCCACGGTGCTACCCAAGGGCTGTGATGTGTGGCCAGCAGCAATCCACCTGCCAGACCTCAGTAGAGTTCGGTGAGTTCATTATTTCTTTCTCCAGCCCTCAGCCCTGAACACAGGGGTACAACCCTGAATGCCAAGAGGAGGAATTGGCCAGTGGTCAAATCTGGAGGTTGCAGAGAGATAACTTTTTTGGTTTGTACAGGGGTCCCTGGAGGAATCAGAAAAAAAACAGCCATTCTGAATCCAGACCCCTGAGTGACCTGGCTGGCCACAGTATCACCACTTTGCGTTGCCCCAGTGGAAGGCCTGCACTTGACTGGGCTGGTGTTCTGTCTGTGACCAGGAGAGAGACCCAAAAGTGCTACAGCCATAGGGGAGGGAGCAGAGTTTTGTGGAACTGAAGAAACTCCAGAGAGTCTATCGTACAGTGTGTCCAGGTCACGTCCATCCGTAGATCCCGAAGCACTTGGTTTCATGACCTCACTCTCAGCTCTGAATCCCACAGTTCAGGGCTGCAGCTGCAGTGGAAGAGCTCTGCCTCCACCCAGATGTTCCTGCTAAAGCCCCCAGGATCACCCTCAGGGCGCCCTGAGCTGCGGCACCTCCACAGTGGAGACCCATCCATCACAGAGCCATCAACGGCCCAGCACCACCCGGAAGGGGCCAATGCCGATGTCAACTAGGGCCACTCTGAAAGCCGCCAGGGCGCGGCCCCAAGGGCAAGATGGATGGGTGTCAGCGGCCACTTTAAGGCTATGTTTATGGGACACCCAAACAGCTGGTCAATCCCCCAGGACCATCAGTCACCAGCTACCAGGGGTCCCTGACAGGCTTGGAGATTGTGTTGCTGCCTTAACTCTGGCAGCACTTAGAGTCTTAGCCTATCAGGCTGAGGGTCCTGTCCCAGCCACTGGCGCTTGACAGATGAGGCACCTGAGCCCCAGCAAGGAGGGCACGTGGCTGCCAGGATCACCCAGGCTGTGAGAGGAAGATGGGCTTGAACCTGGTCCCCCTAGCCAGGGCTCCCTAGGGCCTCCAGTCTCCTGTGCACACACCCAGGCCTTGGCTTGTCTCTGGCGGTTTTGGTAACGGAGGGCTTGTCCCCCTGGATGTAAGGGCTCTCTCTAGGGACATACCTGATCTTTGGTTTAGTCACGTTCTCATTTTCTACTCAGGGGAGCCCAGAGAGAAGCTGCATTCTTACTTCCTTGAGGAAATGACTTTCTTTCCTTCCCTCTTTCCTGTCCTTCCTTCCTTCCTTCTTTCTCTTCCTTTCTTCCTCTTTCTCTTCTTCCTTCCTCTTTTCCTCCCTTCCTTCCTCCCTCCTTTCCCTCTTTCCCTCCCTTTCTCCCTTCCTTCCTTTCTTCCTTCCTTCCCTTTTCTATCCCTTCCTTCCCTCCCTCCTCCTTCCTTCTCTCTTTTTCTTCCTTCCTTCCCTGTTTCCCTTCCTCCCTTCCTCCTTCCTCCCTCCTTCCTCCGTCCTTCCCTCCCTCCCTCCCTCCTTCCCTCCCTCCTTCTCTCCCTCCTTCCTTCCTTCCTTCTTTCCCTCCTTCCTTCTTCTTCCTTCCTTCCTTCTCTCCCTCCCTCCCTTCCTCCTTCCCCCCTCTCCTTCCTTTTAATAGATGAGGCTGTTGTCCTAGGAAACAGAGAGCATAGAAAATCTAGCCCAAAGTCACTACCCACACCTCAAACAGCCCAAATAAGTCAGTGTATTGGGGTGTCTGAGGAAGAAAGAATGTGGTGAGTAAGGAGGTCACCCCACTTCAGAGCAAAGCTTTTTTTTGCCTGGGGAGGAGGGCAGGAAAGTTGAGGGAGGAACACAGGTCCACCTCGCTCTGTCCCTTTGATTTGACCTCCTCCTCACAAGTCTCCATGTCCCCATCTGTGAAGTGGGTCACTAACATGTATAGGGCTGGGTAAGCCGGGAATGAGGTGACGGGTGTGCCATTGATTTCCTATGATGAGATGCCTTCCAAAACCAACGAGTATTCTTACCAGTAAAAACAACATGAGCCAGACCCCACAACTGTTTCTCATAAAGTGCCATTTTAAGGTAGTCAGCTTTAAAAAAAGTTGTTACCAAGAACAATATACAAACCCACCGTATGCAAAAATTATCTCAAAATGGACCAAAGACCTAAATGTGGGAGATAAAACTACAAAGCTCTTAGAAGAAAACTAGAAGTAAACCTTTGCTGCCATGGATTCTTAGACATGACACCAGAAGCATAAACAACAAGAGAAAAAATAGATACATTGGACTTCATCAAAATTAAAAACGTTTGTGCTTCAAAGGACACCATCAGGAAAGCAAAAAGAGAACTCAGAGAGTGGGAAAAAATATTGGCAAATTATTTATCTGATAAAGGTTTTTTGGTCCAGAATATAAGAAGAACTCTTACAACTCAACAATAATGACAAATAACCCAATTTTTTTCAGTGGGCAAAGGATCTGAATAAATATTTATCCAAATATTGGAAATACAAATACCAATGAGCATATGAAAAGATGCTCAATACCACTGTGCAAATGAAGTCCACACTGAGATATCACTTCAGACCCACTAGGGTGGCTGGCATCCAGAGGACAGATGATAACAAGCGTTGGTGAGGACGCAGATAAGGTGAAACCCTCATGTATTGCTAATGGGAACATAAAATGGTGCAGTTGCTATGGAAAACAGTTTAGCAATTCCTCAAAATGTTAAAAAGAATTACCATATGACCACAATCCACTTCTAGGTGTCTGCCCAAGAGAATTGAAAACATCCACACAAAAATGTGTACATATGTTTATAGCAGCATTATTCACAACAGCCAACAGGAGAAAACAACCGAAGTGTTCACCGACAAACGAATGGATAAAGAAAATGTGGCATACGCAGACGATGGAATATTATTTGCCCATGAAAAGGAATGAAGTGCTGATTTATGCTGCGATGTCAATGGACCTTAAAAACATCACGCTAAGTAAAGGAGGCCAGGCATGAAAGGACAAATAGCATATGATTCATTTACATAAAATGTCCAGAATAGGCAAATCCATAGGGGCAGAAGAGAGACTGTGGGTTGCCAGGGACTTTGGAGGCACAAGGTATGAATTAGGAGAGACTGCTAATGGGCATGGGGTTTCCTTTTAGGGGGATAAAATGCTCTGGAATTAGTGATCATGACTCCCCCACTCTGAATACTAAAGCCATTGAATTGTACACTTTAAAAGAGTGAATTTTATGTTATGGGAATTATATCTCAATAAAGCTGTCATGTCTATTAAAAAGTACTTATCTGAGCTGGCACTGCACAGTGCCTCAAAGCCATTTTTGAGATTCCTTTCTTTCTCATTCTGGCCCCAAGTTGCTGTCAGGTGGGTGAGGGCTACAGGGTTTTATAGGAGAGTAGGGATTCCTCCACCACTTGGTTCCAAACCTCCTTTAAAACCCTGCAATCATTGGGAATAATTAATGACTACTTGGAATTTTTTAACAGAGAGATCAGCCCACATGTGGTTAACAAATAAAGGGAAAAATTGTCCATCAGAATCTACAATGATAAGTGAGTTTAGCGTGCTTCAGTATTTGCAAGGGAGACATTAAGAACATTGGAAGCAGCCCTCCCAAATGCTCACAACCCTTGGCAAAGTAATCCCCTCTTGAGAATATTTTTCTTAACGTAATTGCTTAAGAAGCAAAAAACTGTATGCATGTGGGTGACCTGTCTTACAGCTAGAGGAACAACGGGCCCTTCCCGTGTTACAAATCAGAGCACCAAGGTGTAGAGAGGTCGTGGCCAGCTTGAGAGCGTGCAGTGGGTGAGTGGCATGGCTGGGGAGGCCGAGGTGTCAAGCCCTTTCTGAGCTATGTCCACCTCTTTATGTCAAACAAGCCTCACAGAAATTAGAGGAAGCCCAAATCCCACGGGGTGTGGCAATGTCAAGCGTGGCCCACAGATTAGGCAGAGAGCATGAAAACTCTGAAAAGGCAGGACGGGAACGCTTCACAGCAGAGGAAAATGCCCACAGAAGACTGGAGTGGGACAGATGCTGTGAGTGTGTTGGCCTCACACGGCATACCTGAGCCCAGCAGTGGCTGGAGAATGGGGCTCAGCCCACAGAGGGAGTCACAGAAAGCCCTTGTGTGTTTAGAATAGAGGGCATTTAAGGCAGAGAACTAGCTGCACATCCTGAAGGGAGGTGGGCTGAACTTAGTGCCAGCAGAAAGCTGCTGCCACCAAAACTGAAGGACGGAGAGCAGTGGCATCACTGGTCAAATCAGCCAGGGCACCTGCAGCCTGCTTGGCCATGCACAATGCTGGGCACAGATGAGAGGGAGGGACGGCCTCGGCTTCTCTCCTCCACCTCCATCTCCCACAGGAAAGGGTGTGAGGAAGGGCTCGAAGGGCAATGGGCCAGTGCAAAGGGGAAGTGGGGCTGAGAGGAGAGGAGGGACAGGAGCGTGCCACTTCTGCTGGGCCCCTGTGCAAATCAGGGCCCCAAACTGGGTTTGGATGCAGGTTGACAGAACTAGGGAGGTCAGGGTGACCAATCACGGTCTATGTCTCATGTCACAAGCCCCTACAGGCTCTGCCACACCCTCCACCATGATGCACCCCTTTTCCCTTCCGTGGATTTCTTTCTTTTCCTCAAATGAATTTACTTCAAAGGAGCTTTTTTACCACCGCCGTAAAACCCAACAGAACTTGCCATAAACCGAAGCATAGCTAGGAAAGTGAAGACAATAGGATGCAGACGATGAGATGAAATCCTAGGCTGGCAGGGCTCGGAGCCTGAGAGATCAGCTGCTGTACATTTGCTCCCAGGGTTGGCAGGGGGTGCCACCTCCTCCCCAGGGCCCACACTGTCAGGATGCCCTGTGTCTGTGCAATCTAAACTGATGGGCAATACCATGGGCATGAGTTCTCTACTCTAGGAAGCACGGAGGCCAGGGACACCAGAGAGAGAAGGAAGGGAACCCACTCAGGGCCGCACGCCAGGTGCTGCTAGTGCTAGGACCCAACTGGGCCCTCAGTGTCCTTTCAGGACAGCCAAGAGGTGGAAGCCTTTCTTTTGTGGGTGTGGCTGCTTGGTCTGCCCCTCTGCTTCCCTTCCTGAGAACATGCACGTCGCGCTGGAGAAGGAAGAATCCCCCAGTGCTGGGGAGCAGAGCTCTTCCTGTCTCCAGGCAGGGCATTTTGTTCCTAGCCATCCCTTGTGTGACTCTGCAGGTGGGGGTGGGGGCTTGAAGCAGGAGATTGTAGCCTAGTGTCACCGGGAGTCAAAAGCCTTTCCTGAAAGCATCCTGCAGCTGTCAGAGGGCCGGCCTCAGCAGGCGGCTGGTCCATTAGTGGAGGCAGGTGATTTGTATTCCTGGCTGCTGCTTGTGTAAACAGAGGGCTTAGGGAGCTGGAGGGGGGCAAGGAAGGTGGGGGTTGCACCCTGTGCACCTGAGCCAGGAGGCTTGGCCAGGCAGCTGCCCCAGTCACTGGGTGTGCATCCCTCCACACATACCAGGTTCCGTCTGTGCTCTGCCCACATCAGCACTTGGGCACAGTGATGAGGCCAGGTGCCACATCAGGGTATGGTTGCATATAGGGAGAGCCAGGTAGAAGTATACAACCAGTTCCACCTCACCTATGCTCCTGTCAGCACCTGAGATGGAGGCTCCGAGCCTGTGGGGATACCCTGCAGCACCCTGATGCCCCAAATCCTCTCCCGCCTCCTGGCCTGGATGCCCTGCAGAGTTCTCTGTACAGAATTGGTGTCCAGTTCATTTCAGCTCAGCTGGGCTTCACATGGCAGCTTCTCTGCCCTCCCTCCATTCAAGGGGGGCTTGGATGCCTCCTCCAGGGTCTCTCATCAGCCTGCGCCCCCACTCCCAGCACTTACAGTGCGGCTTCATGATGGTCTGTTTACAAGTCTGTCTTCCGCACTAGACTGAGCGGTTCTTGAGGGATTTTAATGACCTCCACCTCCCCCGTCAGCACTAATCAGTGTTTCTTGAATGAATGGATAAAGGAATGAATGAATTCTTGAACATGTACCATTTGCCAGTCCCTGTGTGGAAGCTGCAAACGAGACAGGGAAGCGTATGTTGGATGGTCAGGTGGTGGTGGATGTGGTACAAGATTCTGGGAGACGTGTTGAGATGGGGTGGGGGCTTCCTGAGTAAGGACCTGAGAGCAAAGACCTGAGGAGGTGAGGAAAGGAGCTATGTGAATGGACATCTGGGGAAGAGTGCTCCAAGGAATAGCACATGCAAAGGCCCTGGGGCAAGACCAGCCTGGGGGATTCAAGGAACAGTGAGAAGGCTAGCTAACATGACCCGAGCCCAGTGAGGGAGGGAGGAAAGCAAGGTTCGACTCCCGCCCTGGAGAAGCTCCTGGCTCAGTGGCCTGACCCCGTTCCATCCATTCCATCTCCTAGGAAATGTGGTTTTAGTTTGTTTCACCTGTAGTTTGCTAGCCCTGGATAGGAGCCATAAGAATGATACTGAACTTAATTAATCCTACTCCATCAGATCTGTGACTGCTTTCCTCAGAGCTGTGAAGTGTTTGGTTTATTCTCCAACCACAATTACATGTGTCAAAAACAATGTCTGGAGAATCTGCCGGGGCCACCTCTTCCCGGGACCTGCCCTCCCTGGGCGCCTGGGCTCCTCCCTGGGCTTCTGGGCTCCTCCCTGGGCTCCTGGGCTCCTGCGTTCCTCCCTGGGTTCCTGGACTCCTGCCTGGGCTCCTGGGCTCCTCCCTGGGCTCCTGCACTCTGGGCCATCAGAACTCAAAGGAAGCTCTTCTCGAACTTGGGCCCCAACGGGCCATGCCCCTGAGAAGAGCCAGTGGGAGGCTCCTACCACCTTCAGCAATGTTTCCCCAGGGGAGTGGTCCCCAGAATGTGGTCCCATGAGATGCTCTTGGAGAAAAAAGAGTCAGAAACCTTTAGGAAATGCCTGGAGGTGAGCATCACAGGTTCTGATGGGTCCTGCCCGAATGCCTGTCCAGCCCAGCCCCACAGCTAGCCACACATCCTCTCCCCCACTCTCACTGCAAGGTCAAGAGAGCCACTTTAATTTCCAGTCAAGGAGGATGGGAGAGGGGCAGGCAGTTCTGGTCAGTGAGACAATTAGGAAAAACTCCCCGTGAAGGAGGTGTCTGAAAGAGATGTATCCTCCCTAAGGAGATGAAAGAGGCTGCTCCAGGTGCCACCTCCAGCCTCTGGTACACACAAGACATGACCTTACCTTCGGCTGCGGTCCTGTGTACATGTGATGTCTCAGGCTGTGGCAGCCACCTCATGCCCATGAGTGAAAGGCCAGGAGTTCTACAGAATTCCTGACCCGGCACCCTCACGGGGAGAACAGCTGCATCCCACAGTGCTGTGTGAGTCCCGGCTCTGGCTCATGTCACAGGATTCTGACCCACATCATCTCCCCAGGAAGTCCTCCTAGGCCTCTTGAGCCCAGTTCTTGACCTCCTGGCCCATGACTTGTGTGACTTTCTTCAACTCACTGTCTGTTTAAAATGATTCTGTTTTCTGCCTAGATGTCTCCTTTCGGCTTTCCTCCTTGGAACGTCAGCTCAGGGGCTCAGAGCTTGTTTTGCTCACATGTACCTCTGCCACGTGTAGCAGGACCTGGCACAAAGCAGGTACCGCAAAGTTTGTTTAGTAAATGAGTGAGTGCAGGAGTGCACCCTGGGCGGGACCATCACTAGGTGGCTCTCCCACTTCCTCTGTTCCTGTTGGAGGCGGGAAGGGGATCTGCGAGCTGAGCACAGTGACTCCCTGGAGGCTGCAAGCCTGCAAGTGGTGGGAGGGAAAGGGGAGAAGCTTGTGGACCCCTCAGCCTGCCCACCTGCCCAGTCAGAACCAGCACCCACCTCCTGCTCAATTTTCTGACATCCTGTTACCACGCAATGCCTCACCTGCGATTGAGGAAGACAAAAGAAATGAATACTAAATTTTTTAAAAGGTGCATTTCAATAAACAAGTGTGTAGAAGGCAGGGAGACACTAGAAGTCGTCAGGTGGCCCTTAGAGGCCTGCAGGGCGACGCCAGTAGAAATCGGAATTAAAGGAAGTCAGAGGTGCAACCACGTCCAGCCAACACCTTCTCTAGGCATGTGCAACCTGGATGACAATAACGGCGCGTCTGTGCAGGTGTTGCACAGTGCCAGGCACCGCTGCGGTTTCCCAGGAGATCTGGCAGTGCTTTAGGAAGTAGGGAGTGACAGTCCCATGTCTCCCATAGACACTGCCTTCTTAGAAAAGTCAGAGTATATGGGAACCACGGAAAAACCACTTTATGTTTTTGTTTAAAACAGTGTATAAACGGGTGAAGGCACGGATACTGACTCTTCCCACGGGTACTCTCCCCAACTGGGTGTCTGCGGGACCCTGTCTAGGGGAGGACGCTGGGCTGACCCCGGCACTGGGAGCCCTGCACCTTCAATGTCGCAGCCCCTCTCCCCGCACTGCAACCCCCCTCAAACGGCCCCCGTTGGTCTACAGCCTGCTCCTGCTCTGGACCCCTAGACCTGACTACCCTCGGCCCTTTCTTGCAGCAGCCCCGCCCGCACCAGAGGGCTGGATCCCAGTCCCCGACCCCCAGGAGACAGGACGGGCCTGCGGGGGCCCAAGGCCGGGAGCCCGTGGTGTCAGGCTGCGCGAACCCCCTGCCGGGGCCGGACACCTCCGGCGCCCCCCCCCGCCGCGCAACCCCCGACGCCGGGCCTCCCCGAGGCGCACCCGCACCCTCCCGGCACAGCAAGGGGTTCGGTAGGTGGTGATGGATGGGCGGAGGCGGCTCCGTCCCGCTGGCCTCGCAGACATTCCTCCCTGCTGATATGGCTGGCGGAGAGGCGCCCCTGAGAGGCAGGAGATGAGGGGCCTCTGTATATAATAAAGGGGAACGAGTGTCATCCAGACGTTTTTATGCTCTGTTTGCGGCCCCAGCTGCCGTGAGGCCGGAAGGAAGGGCCCAGGGCTCTTAGCGAGTGGCTGGAAGTGGCTGCTTTGAGGAAGCCGGAGAAGGGCAGGGCGCGGGAATGGGGGCACAGCCTGGGACCCCCCTCTGCAACCCCAGTTAGCTCCAAGCCCTTTCTCTGCAGGAATTCTGGAGACAGCTGCAGGTGCCGTTGGCGACTTGCTGGGGCGCTCCGAGCTGCTGTCTCTGGACACTTAGACAGCGGGACCGGGTCAGTGGAGGGTCCAGCTCAACTCCATAGATGGGCGCCTCAGGCCGCCCCTAACACGGCTGTGGGCCAATTGCCTGAGCCAGGTTTGAGGATCACCCAGTTTGTCACAGCGTCAGGCTGTCCCCAGGGCGTCCAACCGAGCATCGTCCCATAACACAGATGCTCAGAGGCCTGGCCCGACCTGCCTGTGACTCGGCCCATTCTGGTCTGGTGTGGGGGTCCGTGAGACCCCTTACCCTAGGGCTGGCACTTAGTAGGTGCTACTAACATTTTAGTTCCCTCCCTTCATTGCCCCCTCCCTCCCTGTCTCTCAGGTCTGGTGGGTGGGGAATGGAGTCTCCACTTCACACATGAGAACCCGAGGCTCAGGCCACCTGAGGCCACAAGTAGGGAGAGGACCACAGACCTGGGACTGAAGATTCTCACCAGCAAAGGCCCCGGTCATCGAAGTGTCCAGGGCGGGGGACTCGTTCATCCTCACAGGCCTGGCGCCCTCTCTGCAGCCAGAACCCAGGTCTGTTCAGCCCACCCAGCGCCTTGGTGTCTTGAGGTCCTCCCAGTCCGTCAGCCTGTTACCCTACAGCTCTGGGGCAGCCCCCAAATGTAAGGGGGAGAGAATGTGCAACAAACCCCAGGGGCAGGGAGTAAATGGACCCATGGAGGGGAGGGACCTCGAGCCTGGAGCTGCTGGAGACAAGGGTCCTACAGGAAGATCCCAAGGCCCCATGCGAGGTTGCGGGACCCAACATGCCCTCAAGGCAACCTGCAACACCCGCATTATTATTCCCATTTTATAGAGGAGTAAACTGAGGGACAAAAAGTGAACAGCTCTGCTCAAGATGGCAAAGGGGCAGGGTTTTGAAGTCAAACCTGTGTGCATCTGCCTCTAAATCTAGAATTCTTTGCACCACCCCTGACAAAATGATCCCTCAGCCCACAGACAGTAAGTGCTTGCTAAATGAGTGGAGAAAGAAGCTCCTCTTGGAAAAGGGAATTAGAAATGGTCTAGCATTTGACCAATAGCACAGAGCTGACCCAGTACCAGCCAAGGGCCTACATAGAGCTCAGAGTTTTCCAGAAAGGGTCCAATACCCCTGGGTCCTTCCTTCCCTGGGGTACTGGTTATGGGCCACTCAGGAGTGGAAGAAACAGCATATTCTTCAGCTTTTTAGTAACATCCTAATCTTAATGGCGAGCCCCTCTCACTGGGCCAGAATCAGTATTGGGTTCCCCATCTGCGGGGTCCCCAGCAATGGGCCTTGATCCCCTAGGGACCCCTGAGAAGCTGGTGGTTTCAGCTCCTTGGCATCCCAAAGCAACCCGACTATGTAAGTGGGAGCAGCTGGGGCTCCTGGCTCCTGCAGGACTGTAGGTGGGGAGTTTCTTGAGGGCCCCGAGCCTCTATAAACTCTGCTGCCTTCTCGTCTCCTTGTCCCCAACAACCTGAGCTTGCAGAAGACCTGAGGGATGCTGCTGAGAGGTGGAGAGTGAGCCTTTCCTAAGGATATTGTAGCTGGAACCTGCTGCCCCCACAGTAACCCCCTCCTGACTTCCCAGCCCATGGCCAGTCGCTGCCTCTGTCCTTAAACAGTGGAGCGGGTTCACAACAGGCAGGTCATAAAGCCATCACTGTGGTCCTTTCTTACAAAGTCCCTGCTGCTGAGAGCTCTGCTCTTTGGTGATAACAAATGGCGGTGGATTTGTGTGAGGCCGTTTGGGCCTGTACTAGATGACACAGAATGAGAAGACCTGGGGGGGGTTTCTCCCTAACTTTTAAAAAGTGATAGGCCCATGAAATCCCATGGCTGGGAGCTCCTGGGCCCTCTGGCCCTAAGAGCCTTCAGAGGGGAGGGTCAACAGCCTGGGGCTATGTTCATGCCTGTGTCCTCACAGTGAGGTCCTGGCCAAGTGGCTTTGGCCACAGCAGAGCCCCACGTTATTCACTGATTCTTGTACATCAAAGCAGGTGTCTTTGACAATCAAGAGCCATCCGAACCACCGCTGAAGAGACACTGTCTGGTTTATTTTAAATTTTGGATCGATAATGCAATAGCTGGTTCAAAATTTGAAAATTACCAAAGTGGCACACAGTGAACAATCTCCCTCCCATCCCCTGGTCCAGCCACCTTCTGCGGCCATGGGGCAGTCGCTGTCCCTCTGGGCTTTGGTTTGTGAGTCTCTGAGGTGAGGTGGGTCCTTCCCTCACACGTAGTCGAGGGGAGCCCGTGGACACTGCACGGAAGCCCCCAGCCCTGGAGCCTCCAGCACAGGCCAGCAGGGCCTCTGCCAGCTTTGGGGATGGGATGCTCGGCTCCAAGGAGCCATCACCATTCACCC
Organism: Cacajao melanocephalus; assembly: GCA_963573385.1. NCBI lineage: Eukaryota > Metazoa > Chordata > Mammalia > Primates > Pitheciidae > Cacajao > Cacajao melanocephalus. The sequence continues at coordinate 34,248 of CAUYLG010048551.1, forward strand.
GCCCGCGGCCACGGGTCAGGTTTCCATCCGCCGTCATTAGGCAGATGTCAAACTGGAAGGGGCAGCAGTAATTTGGACAATTACGGCTGCCATTATTGCTTCCTCTTCTTAAACGGGGGCCAAATTACTCACTTAAACACAACCACCAGTTGCTCCCCACAGGCGGAGGGGACAATGGATGGGGGAGGGGACCAACGGGAGGAGAAGGGACAGCTGGCAGGGAAGGGTTCAGAAACTCCAGCAGCCCATCTGTTGGTGACTGTCCTGTTTGAGCGCCTACCATGTGACATCGGCATGTCTCTCCACCCTGCCTGGGATGTGGTGGTACAATTAGCAGGGGAGGTGAAGACTGGTGCCCTGGGGGAGAAGGTGGCCACACTTGCCCTGCTGGTCACTGCAGGACCAGGCTGGAAGCAGGGGATGTTAGGGCTCCAGGTCTAGAGTGGTGTTACCCCCTCTGAAACCTCTACATGACGTGAGCTGAGCATTTGCACAGGGCAGGCTTAGGAGGGGCCCAGAAGCCTCAGTCTGGCCCAGGATGCCCATTGCCCAGGAGGAGCTAAACCTGCATCCAAGGCTCTTTATTCAGGAGCCAGGCAGGCCAAGGTGGCTCTTCTGTGGATGTAAGCAGGCACACCTGGGCGCCCAGCTCCCTGGCTGAGTGACAAACTGGGACAAGGGCCCTAATGGGCACCATGCAGGGAGGGAAGGTGAGTCCAGGCCTATGCTACTTCTCAGCGCTAATCACGGCCACACCCGAAGGTACAGATAAAAGTCACTCTAATGACAGGAAGCACTTATGTAGCATCTGCTGTGTCCAGCACTCTGTTTACATATAGTAGCTAACTGAATCTTCAGAACAACGCTTTGAGGTAGGCATTCTTACCACCCTCGTTTTACAGAGGAGACTGAGGCACAGAGAGCCTAATTAATTTACCAGGGGTCACACAGCTCCTCAGCAGAGAGTTCACCCCCTTCCCATAGCCATAGGACTGAGAACCTTCCCTTGCTGAGTTGCTGGCTGCTGTGAAGCAGAAGGAAACCTAGCAAGGTCTTTTCTTTTCTTTTTTTAAATTTTTAATATTTTTTCTTTATATCTTCTACAAAAACCCAATGGGATATATGTGCAGAATGTGCAGGTTTGTTACCCAAGTATACATGTGACATGGTGGTTTGCTGTACCTATCGACCCATCATCTAAGTTTTCTTCCCTCACCCCCCTCCCCCCAACAGGCCCTGGTGTGTGATGTTCCCCTCTCTGTGTCCAGGTGTTCTCAGTGTTCAACTCCCACTTATGAGTGAGAACACGTGGTGTTTGGTTTTCGGTCTTTGTGTTAATTTGCTGAGGATAATGGCTTCCAGCTTCTTCCATGTCCCTAAAAAGGACATTATCTCATTCCTTTTTATGCCTGCATAGTATTCCATGGTCTATATGTACCACATTTTCTTTATCCGGTCTATTACTGATGGGCATTTGGGTTGGTTCCATGTCTTTGGTATTGTATATAGTGGTGCAGTAAACATATGTGTGCATGTGTCTTTATAGTAGAATGGTTTATATTCCTTTGGGTATATACCCAGTCATGGGATTGCTGGGTCAAATGGTATTTCTGGTTCTAGATCCTTGAGGAATTGCCACGCTGTCTTCCACAATAGTTGAGCTAATTTATATTCCCACCAACAATGTAAAAGCATTCCTATTTCTCCACATCCTCACCAGCATCTGTTGTTTTCTGACTTTTTAATGATCGTCATTCTAACAGGCGTGAGATGATATCTCATTGTGGTTTTGATTGGCATTTTTCTGATGATCAGTGATGTTGAGATGTTTTTCATGTTTGCTGGCTGCATGAATGTCTTCTTTTGAGAAGTGTCTGTTCATATCCTTTGCCCACTTTTTGATGGGGTTGGTTTTTTTTCTTATAAATATGTTTAAGTTCTTGTAAATTTTGGATATTAGACCTTTGTCAGATGGGTAAATTGCAAAACTTTTCTCTCATTCTGTAGGTTGCCTGTTCACTTTGATGATAAGCTCTTTAGTTTAGTTCAATTCCATGTGTCAATTTTGACTTTTGTTGCAATTATTTGTGGCGTTTTAGTCATGAGGTCTTTCCACATGCCTTTGTCCTGAATGGTATTGCCTAGGTTTTCTTCTAGAGTCTTTATGGTTTTGGGTTGAACATTTTAATCCATCTTGAGTTAATTTTTGTATAAGGTGTAAGGAAGGGATCTGGTTTCAGGATTCTGCAAATTGCTAGCCAGTTTTCCCAGCACCATTTACTAACCAGGAGATTTCTTTCCCTATTGCTTGTTTTTGTCAGGTTTGTCGAAGATCAGATGGTCGTAGATGTGTGGTGTTATTTCTGAGGTCTCTGTTCTGCTCCATTGGTCTATATGTCTGTTTTGGTACCAGCACCATACTCGTTTGGTTACTGTAGCTTTGTAGTATACTTTGAAGTCAGGTAGCATGATGCCTCCAGCTTTGTTCTTTTTGCTTAGGATTGTCTTGGCTATACGGGGTCTTCTTTGATTCCATGTGAAATTTAAAATAGATATTTCTAATTCTGTGAAGAATGTCAATGGTAGTTTGATGGGCAGTATGATCATTTTCACAGTATTGATTATTTCTATCCATGATGATGGAA